>WEIB01000169.1:0-50008 GCA_015476505.1 Urochloa ruziziensis
AAGAAAGCGAGCAATCTTAATATCACTCGAAGGTGGGGTTCTGAATCACACAAGGACAACACGTATTTGTGTGTGTTCAGCTAAAGCTAGATGTAAAACAAAACCTGAACCCTAATGTGGCGGCAGCTGATAGAGCTGAAGTGCCCGATCTTTCGGTGAGTGGAGGATAATTTTGATTTGGCGGAAGTCGACCCTCACGATCCGACTACGACGAGCGAACCCGAAGCGCCAATGCAATCGCTGAACCAACTCCCTGTGGTTACCGACCCTGTTGCAATCAAGATCAGAACTTCCTGTACGCAATCAAAGAACGAACAAGAAAAAGAAGGCGAGCAATCTTAATATCACTCGAAGGTGGGGTTCTGAATCACACGAGGACAGCACGTGTTTGTGCGTGTTCGGTGTAGCTAAAGCTAGATGTAAAACAAAACCCAAGTGTTCTTGGCGGCGGCTAGGGGATATATGATAGGGGGAGGACGTCCACAGGGGTGCTGGGGTCGTGCTCCAACCCTAGGACGCGTCCCTAATGGACCCAACTTGATACACGGCCCGTGGGCCAAAATAAGGTGTCGCAGCACCTGGACAGAAAAACCTTCGGTCAATGATTTGACGATTGCGGCCGCCTCGGGACAGATATGGATATGAGTCCGGATCCATATGAAAGTAGACTTCATAAGCTTTCCATCAAGTACTTGAACGGCCCAAACGGAGTCCGGATGAGGTCGTGGCGGCCGTCGAAAGTCAGGACTTCCCTGCAGTCCGAATCCAGCGTTTCCAAAACGTGTTGGATTCAATCTCTTTATTTCCTTAGACCAAAAGTGACGTGATAGCCTGGATAAAAACGTCGGAACACTTGGACTTGGTCCCCAATCAACCTCTTTGGTCCTCCATGCCTTTCTTGTATGTTTAACACTCTTCATGTGTGTCATGTCCTCATCATCCTCCCCTTCTTGACGAAAAGCCGTCCTCGGCGTCAATTGTACGTGAAACCAATCCTGCATAACACAAAGGAGAACGGGGTTTCGAAAAACAAGGAAACCGAAAATATTCAGAGGAGGGATGTCACTATGTTTCCGATTCACGAAAGTGTCATCTTGTATAGAACTTTTAGCAAACATGTATGCTTCTTGATCGGCCAACACGCGATGTTTTTCAACACGATCCTGCACAAGATTAGTACCAACAAAAGACAAAGCAGGCATAGATAGTAACCAGCAAGGCTCCCCTTCTTTGGATTGAACATGTTTCTTTAAAACAAAGCTAGAGAAATTGGATGTGACATGATTATTGTTATTGCAGCCCTCTAAGTTATCACATTGTTGTCCAACCAAAGAAGATTTCAGATTTGAACAAATATAAACTCGATGCACCATATATTCTCCGTTATGATTATATTTGCCAATGAAGTGATATGTATTGCTAGATAAGGATGGCAATTCGGGATATACAAGAAATCTCTCCTCCAAACAATTTAGATTACATAGAACATCAAATTCAATATAACCTAAAGTATTTAAAGAAGATAGCAATTTTTGTTCATCATTTGCACAAGTAATTGGAACAAACATTTTATTTTCAGCAGAATTATTCGGCTCCAAAGCATGTGTATCATCATTATGAAGTAATTGTGGCAGAGGAATAGACGAATTACTATCACACAACTCTTCTCTATCACAAGAAACATCAAGCAAATGATCTTTTGACAAAGGCAAAATTAGTAAGGGTTCTTTCGATAGTTGCTCTTTGTTATCATGTTGAATTTCAGCACAAGGGTGTGATTTTAAAACATGTACAACAGAAGCGTTATCACACAAATCATCTTTATCACAGGTAACAACAAGCATATCATCATGTGACAAAGATTCGTCAAGAGATGGTGCCACTAACAATTGCTCTATCATAGCATGAGGTGTGGAAAAATTCAGCACAGTAGAATTAGTCTCACCATCCGTGAGTGGAGCACCAGTGGTCGACGGTGTTGTAGGTGTGGTCGTCCTCTCACACAGTGTAGTGCTTGGCATGGATGGCGTAGGAAAAACAGGATCTGCGCTGGATGCCAGGCTTCGTCCTGCAAAAGAGTTAGTATATGTCGTCGAGCGGCGTCCCTGCACTTCACGTTCAGCTTTGCAAGCATATTCAAACAATGTGGTCATATCAGCATAAGTATTAGAATCAAGTATGTCATGAATGTCGCGGTTCAAACCACCGCGAAAACGTGCCATAGCAGCGGCATCCGTCTCAAATAAACCACAACGGATCATACCCTTTTGTAATTCCTGGTAGTATTCCTCAACAGATTGTTGACCTTGCTGAAACCGCTGCATTTGTTTAAGCAAATCTCGGGCATAATATGAAGGTATAAATCGATGTCGCATAGCAGCTTTGATACCACTTGATAGAGCTGAAGTGCCCGATCTTTCGGTGAGTGGAGGATAATTTTGATTTGGCGGAAGTCGACCCTCACGATCCGACTACGACGAGCGAACCCGAAGCGCCAATGCAATCGCTGAACCAACTCCCTGTGGTTACCGACCCTGTTGCAATCAAGATCAGAACTTCCTGTACGCAATCAAAGAACGAACAAGAAAAAGAAGGCGAGCAATCTTAATATCACTCGAAGGTGGGGTTCTGAATCACACGAGGACAGCACGTGTTTGTGCGTGTTCGGTGTAGCTAAAGCTAGATGTAAAACAAAACCCAAGTGTTCTTGGCGGCGGCTAGGGGATATATGATAGGGGGAGGACGTCCACAGGGGTGCTGGGGTCGTGCTCCAACCCTAGGACGCGTCCCTAATGGACCCAACTTGATACACGGCCCGTGGGCCAAAATAAGGTGTCGCAGCACCTGGACAGAAAAACCTTCGGTCAATGATTTGACGATTGCGGCCGCCTCGGGACAGATATGGACATGAGTCCAGATCCATATGAAAGTAGACTTCATAAGCTTTCCATCAAGTACTTGAACGGCCCAAACGGAGTCCGGATGAGGTCGTGGCGGCCGTCGAAAGTCAGGACTTCCCTGCAGTCCGAATCCAGCGTTTCCAAAACGTGTTGGATTCAATCTCTTTATTTCCTTAGACCAAAAGTGACGTGATAGCCTGGATAAAAACGTCGGAACACTTGGACTTGGTCCCCAATCAACCTCTTTGGTCCTCCATGCCTTTCTTGTATGTTTAACACTCTTCATGTGTGTCATGTCCTCATCAGCAGCTACTGAATATATGGGGTTAGGCTCGTGACCTACCCCCATGGTCACGCCCATATGGGCTCCAACACGATACACGGGCCACCGGCCCAAAAGAAGGCGGTGCAGCGCCCTGGCAGATTCTGGACGTCCAATTCTTCGACGATACCCGTTGAGTCATAAGCAATTTGGACATGAGACAGGTGCCATTGGAAAGTGTGTCTCCTTAGCTTTCCATCCATATGTAGAACGCCCAAAACAGACACCGTACGTGGCCGGGGCGACCAAAACATCACGGACTGCTCCAGAACTCTGAGATGGACTCGAACTTGAGTTGTTTTGGGCCTCCACCTTGGTGACTCGAATTGAATTAGCCTTGGGCCTCCTTCATGACTTGGACAATCTTGTTGGACTCCTCCTTCACTAATGTATGACCCAATCATGGTCGTATGCATGTGTGTCATGTCCTCATCATCCTCCCCTTCTTGACGAAAAGCCGTCCTCGGCGTCAATTGTACTTGAAACTCGATGCACCATATATTCTCCGTTGTGTTTATATTTGCCAATGAAGTGATATGTATTGCTAGATAAGGATGGCAATTCGGGATATGCAAGAAATCTCTCCTCCAAACAATTTAGATTACATAGAACATCAAATTCAATATAACCTAAAGTATTTAAAGAAGATAACAATTTTTGTTCATCATTTGCACAAGTAATTGGAACAAACATTTTATTTTCAGCAGAATTATATGGCTCCAAAGCATGTGTATCATCATTATGAAGTAATTGTGGCAGAGGAATAGAAGAATCACTATCACACGACTCTTCTCTATCACAAGGAACATGAAGCAAATGATCTTTTGACAAAGGCAAAATTAGTAAGGGTTCTTTCGATAGTTGCTCTATGTTATCATGTTGAATTTCAGCACAAGGGTGTGATTTTAAAACATGTACAACAGAAGCATTATCACACAAATCATCTTTATCACAGGTAACAACAAGCATATCATCATGTGACAAAGATTCGTCAAGAGATGGTTCCACTAACAATTGCTCTATGATAGCATGAGGTGTGGAAAAATGCAGCAGAGTAGATGTGGTCTCACCATCCGTGAGTGGAGCACCTGTGGTCGACGGCGCTGTAGGTGTGGCCGTCCTCTCGCGCGGTGTAGTGCTAGGCGTGGATGGCATAGGGAGAGAAGGATCTGCGCTGGATGCCGGGCTTTGTCCTGCAAAAGAGTTAGTATATGTCGTCGAGCGGCGTCCTTGCACTTCACGTTCAGCTTTGCAAGCATACTCAAGTAATGTGGGCATATCAAGTATATCCTGAATTTCGCGGTTCAAACCACCGCGAAAACGTGCCATAGCAGCGTCAGTCGTCTCAAACAAACCACAACGAATTATACCTTTTTGTAGCTCCTGGTAATAGTCCTCAACAGATTGTTGACCTTGCTGAAATCGCTGCATTTGTTTAAGCAAATCTTGGGCATAATATGAAGGTACAAAGCGATGTCGCATAGCAGCTTTTAATTTAGCCCTACTGGTTGGAATAGCAGTGGGATGTCTTTGTTTATAATCACGCCACCAAATTAAAGCAAAATCAGTAAATTCACTAATAGCAGCTTTAACTTAAGAATTTGCAGGAATATCATGGCATGAAACCTCCAATTCCCAATCAAGATATGCAGCAGGATCATATTTGCCATTATAAGTGGGTATATTAAATTTAATCATAGCAAATGAGTCAATGTGTGGATGACATACCACACGGCGGGCACAACCGTGGCGATCTCCATCATCTAGCTCCATGTCACTGTCATAGTCCTTGTGCAACGCCGTGACTGACGTGGACCACGCATCGAATCGTGCCACGATGCCGTTGAAGTCTCCTGACATGATTAGCGCAAACACAAAAACAAATCCTACGGCAACAAAGGTGTGGATGGAATGCTCACAAAGATGCTGCGATCAAGTTCTTATCCGTTCTTACCAAGCAACAGGGGCGACCGAAACACAAACAAGTAGTACCTGTGAAAGATTGGTGCAGCGATTGCCTGGAGAAACAAAAGTCTGCGCGTTGTAGAAATATGTGGAGTTCTGGGTAGGCTGCACTCAAGTCAAGGATTAGCACAATCTAACAATAATGCAAAGTTGAATTATAGTGCTAAACACGTAACAAAGCTGCTGGAAACAAGTGCCACGCGCTATGGATCAAGCAAACGTAACAAAGAAGTGGAATGCAGAAACGGAAAATCTCCCGGGCCGCGTTACGCTGTGTAAACGGCGTTTTTTGGCCTCGAAACCGACTTCACCAGGCGCTACGCTAGGTGCACCGTATAGGAAATTTCGTAAGCTTTCTAGAAAAAAAAGTACACTGAAATCAGAGATCCGAGCGAAAAGTTATGGTCGTTTTCGTGAAGGTGTTTGAAACTACACAAAACTTCCAAACCAAAAACCGAACAAGATGAGGCAACTTGCTGTTTCCTTCTCTTTTTTTATTCTTTCCTTTTTCTTTCTTTTCCAAACATTCCTTTTTTTCTTTCTTTTTTTTATTTCCTTTTTTCTGTCTCTTCCTAAACTGCGAACGCGCGGCGGCCGAACCGAGTAGGACTCGGATGAGCGGCGTGGGGGACTCGGTTTAGGGTTTAGGTGCGGCGAAACCGAGTAGGAAAAGTGGCGGCGGCGGCGTGAGGTTGTAGGGTTTATGGTGAAGATGTAGAGCGGCGGCGGCGGCGGATGGTGGTGGCGGCAACGGCGGAAGCACAAAGTAACCAGCAACAATTGAACGCGAAGCACACAAATTCAACAACGCAAATTATTGAAAGAAAGTGCAAGGCGAAGAAAGGTGTTGGGACAATGATCTAACCTGAATTTTTTTTTGTTTTTGTGGACTGTAGGTAATGGAACAACACTCGATAAAACTCACCGATCAACCTGGAAAGCTGATACCACTTGATAGAGCTGAAGTGCCCGATCTTTCGGTGAGTGGAGGTAATTTCGATTTGGTGGAAGTAGACCCTCACGATCCGACTACGACGAGCGCACCCGAAGCGCCAATGCAATTGCTGAACCAACTCCCTGGGTTACTGAACCTGTTGCAATCAAGATCAGCAACTTCCTGTACGCAATCGAAAGAACGAACCAGAAAAAGAAAGCGAGCAATCTTAATATCACTCGAAGGTGGGGTTCTGAATCACACGAGGACAACACGTATTTGTGCGTGTTCGGTGTAGCTAAAGCTAGATGTAAAACAAAACCCGAACCCTAATGTGGCGGCAGCTACTGAATATATGGGGGTTAGGTCGTGACCTACCCCCATGGTCACGCCCCTATGGGCTCCAACACGATACACGGGCCACCGGCCCAAAAGACGGCGGCGCAGCGCCCTGGCAGATTCTGGATGTCCACTTGTTTCGATGATTTCCGTTGAGTCAGATGGAATTTGGGCATAAGACCAGTGCCATTGGAAAGTGTGTCTCCTTAGCTTTCTATCCATATATAGAACGCCCAAATCGGACACCGTATGTGGCCGGGGCGACCAAAACATCACAGACTGCTCCAGAACTCCGAGATGGACTCGAACTTGAGTTGTTTTGAGCCTCCACCTTGGTGACTCAAATTGAATTAGCCTTGGGCCTCTTTCATGACTTGGACAATCTTGTTGGACTCCTCCTTCACTAATGTATGACCCAATCATGGTCGTATGCATGTATGTCATGTCCTCATCATCCTCCCCTTCTTGACGAAAATCCGTCCTCGGCGTCAATTGTACTTGAAACCGATCCTGCATAACACAAAGGAGAACGAGATTTCGAAAAACAAGGAAACCGAAAATATTAAGAGTAGGGATATAACTATGTTTCCGATTCACGAAAGTGTCATCTCGCATAGAACTTTTAGCAAACATGTATGCTTCTTGATCGGCCAACACGCGATGTTTTTCAACACGATCCTGCACAAGATTAGTACCAACAAAAGACAAAGCAGGCATAGATAGTAACCAGCAAGGCTCCCCTTCTTTGGATTGAACATGTTTCTTTAAAACAAAGCTAGAGAAATTGGATGTGACATGATTATTGTTATTGCAGCCTTCTAAGTTATCACATTGTTGTCCAACCAAAGAATATTTCAGATTTGAACAAATATAAACTCGATGCATGATATATTCTCCCGTGTGATTATATTTGCCAATGAAGTGACGCACGTTAGTGCCGGTCACAAGTCACGCGATTTTTTCACCCGTAAATACGCGTAGGCGGCCGCGAGGATTCGAACCCACGACCTCTAGCCTCGCGCGTTGCTTCCTTGCCATCTCACCTATGCATCACATGTGATTGAGTGAGAGATGGTGTCATTTTATAGAAACCTGCTTGGGACACGTTAGTGCCGGTCGATAACACCAGCCGGCACTAACGTGCGTCATTTAGTGCCGACTGGTGTTATTGACCGGCACTAACGTGACGAGCCCATTTAGTGCCGGTCAATAACACCAGCCAGCACGAAAAGACGCACGTTAGTGCCGGTCACAAGTCACGCGATTTTTTCACGCGTAAATACGCGTACGCGGCCGCGAGGATTCGAACCCACGACCTCTAGCCTCGCGCATTGCTTCCTTACCATCTCACCTATGCATCACATGTGATTGAGTGAGAGATGTAGTCATTTTATAGAAACACGTTAGTACCGGTCGATAACACCAGCCGACACTAACGTGCGTCATTTAGTGCCGGCTGGTGTTATTGACCGGCACTAACGTGACGCGCCCATTTAGTGCCGGTCAATAACACCAGCCAGCACTAAAAGACGCACGTTAGTGCCGGTCACAAGTCACGCGATTTTTTCACGCGTAAATACGCGTACGCGGCCGCGAGGATTCGAACCCACGACCTCTAGCCTCACGCGTTGCTTCCTTACCATCTCACCTATGCATCACATGTGATTGAGTGAGAGATGGTGTCCTTTTATAGGAACCTACTCGGGACACGTTAGTGCTGGTCGATAACACCAGCCGGCACTAACGTGCGTCATTTAGTGCCGGCTGGTGTTATTGACCGACACTAACGTGACGCGCCCATTTAGTGCCGGTCAATAACACCAGCCGGCACTAAATGACGCACGTTAGTGCCGGTCATAAGTCACGCGATATTTTCTCGCGTAAATACGCGTACGCGGCCGCGAGGATTCAAACCCACAACCTCTAGCCTCGCGCGTTGCTTCCTTACCATCTCACCTATGCATCACACGTGATTGAGCGAGAGATGGTGTCCCTTTATAGAAACCTGCTTGGGACACGTTAGTGCCGGTCGATAACACCAGCCGGCACTAACGTGCGTCATTTAGTGCCGGCTGGTCTTATGGACCGGCACTAACGTGACGCGCCCATTTAGTGCCGGTCAATAACAGCAGCCGGCACTAAATGACGCACGTTTGTGCCGGTCACAAGTCACGCGATATTTTCACGCGTAAATACGCGTACGGGGCCGCGAGGATTCGATCCCACGACCTCTAGCCTCATGTGGCTTCCTTACCATCTCACCTATGCATCACATGTGATTGAGTGAGAGATGTAGTCATTTTATAGAAACACGTTAGTGCCGGTCGATAACACCTGCCGACACTAACGTGCGTCATTTAGTGCCGGCTGGTGTTATTGACCGGCACTAACGTGACGCGCCCATTTAGTGCTGGTCAATAACACCAGCCAGCACTAAAAGACGCACGTTAGTGCCGGTCACAAGTCACGCGATTTTTTCACGCGTAAATACGCGTACGCGGCCGCGAGGATTCGAACCCACGACCTCTAGCCTCACGCGTTGCTTCCTTACCATCTCACCTATGCATCACATGTGATTGAGTGAGAGATGGTGTCCTTTTATAGGAACCTACTCGGGACACGTTAGTGCCGGTCGATAACTCCAGCCGGCACTAACGTGCGTCATTTAGTGCCAGCTGGTGTTATTGACCGGCACTAACGTGACGTGCCCATTTAGGGCCGGTCAATAACACCAGCCGGCACTAAATGACGCACGTTAATGCCGGTCATAAGTCACGCGATATTTTCACGAGTAAATACGCGTACGCGGCCGCGATGATTCGAACCCACAACCTCTAGCCTCACGCGTTGCTTCCTTACCATCTCACCTATGCATCACATGTGATTGAGTGAGAGATGGTGTCCCTTTATAGAAACCTGCTCGGGACACGTTAGTGCTGGTCGATAACACCAGCCGACACTAACGTGCGTCATTTAGTGCCGGCTGGCCTTATGGACCGGCACTAACATGACGCGCCCATTTAGTGCCGGCACTAAATGACGCACGTTAGTGCCGGTCACAAGTCACGCGATTTTTTCACGCGTAAATACGCGTACGCGGCCGCGAGGATTCGAACCCACGACCTCTAGCCTCGCGCGTTACTTCCTTACCATGTCACCTATGCATCACATGTGATTGAGTGAGAGATGGTGTCCCTTTATAGAAACCTGCTCGGGACACGTTAGTGCCGGTCGATAACACCAGCCGGCACTAACGTGCGTCATTTAGTGCCGGCTGGTGTTATTGACCGACACTAACGTGACGCGCCCATTTAGTGCCCGAATTTAAGAAAGGCTAAGATCGGTAAATAGATTTTTGAATCTAGGAGTGATGAGGACATCTCAGGGCATGATTTGGCCAGGCGCACAACAGTGTAGGCGGCAGCCGTGGAGCACGGTTTGGCCAGGCGCACGACAGTGTAGGCGGCAGTCGTGTCCAACGGGAGTACGGATTAGCCAGGCGCAGAACAGTGCAGGCGCACGACGGTGTAGGCGGCCCATGGGCTAGGCGCAGAACAGTGTAGGCGCACGACGGTGTAGGCAGCAAAGCCGTGCACGTCCGAATTATCCCACCTTGCTTAGCTTGGGAGGACCAAGCCACCTTAAAAGGGAGAGCCACCCTTCCCCTATTGGACTAGTCTTTTGGGGCGATTGGGCCTTTCCCCGAGAGGTGTGCTGGGCCGGACTCATCAAGGAGCTCTTCTAAAAACAAAAATCTTGGCAACGTCTTTTCCTCCTTAAAAGTTGAACGATGTCTGTTATTCGGAGTATGTGATGAGGACATGACACATATGAAGAGTGTTAAACACATATGGATGGCATGGGGGACCAAAGAAGTGGATTGGGGACCAAGTCCAAGTATTTTCACGTCCACCACCAGGCCACCGCGTCACATTGACCAAGGGAAGGAAAGAGATCAAGTCCAACACGTTTTGGAAAGGCTGGATTCGAACTGCAGGAAAGTTCTGACTTGCGACGGCCGCCACGACTTCATCCGAACTCTGTTTTGAGCAGTCAAGTACTTGATGGAAAGCTTATCAAGTCTACTTTCATACAGATCCAGTCTCAAGTCCATATCTGCTCTGAGGCGGCTACAATCATCGATTTACTACAGAGACCTTTTCTGCCCACGGTGTTGTGTCACCGGATTTTGGTCCGATGGGCCGTGTATCAAGTGGGGCCCAATAGGGCGCGTCCAAGGGTTGAGGCATGACCCCCACCACGTCCAGGTCATCCTCTTCCCTCTCATATACCTCCATAGCCGCCACAAATAGATTGGGTTTTGTTTTACATCTAGCTTTAGCTACACCAAACACTCACAAATATGTGGTGTCCTCGTGTGATTGAGAACCCCACCTTCGAGTGATATTAAGATTGCTCGCCTCTTTTTCTTGTTCGTTCTTCGATTGCATACTGGAATTGATCTTCGTGATTAGGCTGATCTTGCTTCAACAGGGTCGGTAACCACATGGAATTGGTTCAGCGATTGCATTATCGCGTCGGGTTCGCTCGTCGTAGTCGGATCGTGAGGGTCTACTTCCACAAATCGAAATTATCTCCACTCACCGAAAGATCGGGCACTTCAGCTCTATCAAGTTGTATCAAAAGTCTAGGTTGATCGGTGAGTTTATCAAGTGTTTTTCATTACCTACAGTCCACAAAAACCAAAAAAATATCAGGTTAGATCATTGTCCTAGCACCCCTTTGAGCCTTGCACTTTCTTTCAATAATTTGTATTGTTTAATTTGTGTGCTTACGCGTTCCATTATTGCTGGTTACTTTGTGTCTAACCCTTGTTTCCTTCGTCGAACCCTCGCTGCGTCGCCGCCACTTCTACACGCCGCACCTAGGGACGCGCCTTTCCCTGGCCGCACCTCTCCCTGCCCGCGCCCCTCCCTGGCACTTCCCCTGATCGCCCCCTCCCTTCCTTGTGTGTGTTGGAAAGCAATCAACAAAACAAGGCAAGACAAAAAGAAAGGAAAGAAAAAAAAGGAAAGTTAAAAAAAGGAGAGAAAATAAAAGGAAACACAACAGAAAGCAGGCGCCCTTCCTTCTGGCTCGCGCCGCTTCGTTTGGAAGTTCCAGCCGTTTCAGATGTCTTGTTTTAAAACGGGCATAACTTTTCGCTCGGATCTCCATTTTCAGTGTTCTTTTTTTCCGGAAAGATCTCGAAAAGTTCTATACAGGGAACCCACAGAATCACTGGGTGACGCCACCCACAAGTCTAAAAGACGTCGCTTAGACAGTCTACCTGACGCTGGGAAAATTTCTGCATACTCTTGCTAGCCCTCCTTGGTCCTTTGCACTTTGTTTCCAGCAACTTGATTACGTGTTTAGCACTATAATTCAACTTTGCATTATTATTTGATTGTGATAATCCTTGATTTGAGTGTAGCCTACCCAGAACTACACATATTCCTATGACGAGCCGACTTTGTTCTCCAGGCAATCGCTGCTCCAATCTTTCGCAGGTGCTACTTGTTGCTTGCAATTCGCCCCTGTTGCTTGGTAAGATCGGATAAGAATTTGATCGCAGCATCTTTGTGAGCATTTCATACACATACATACACACCTTTGCTGTCCTTGGATTGTTTTTTTGTTTTGTGTTTGCGCTAACCATGTCAGGAGACGATGATACAACGCTCACGGAATTACAAAAGGGTTATGGTGGTGACACGGAGCAGGAGGATGGAGAACGCCGCGGTCATGCCCGCCGTGTGGTACGTCATGCACATCATGATTCATTTGCTACGATTCAATTTAAAATTCCATCTTATAATGGCAAGTATGAACCTGCTGCATATCTTGATTGGGAACTAGAGGTCGAACAGAATTATTCATGCCATGATATTCTGCTAGTGCACAAGTTAAAGCTGCTATTAATGAATTTACTAATTTTGCTTTAATGTGGTGGCGTGATTATAAGCTAAAACATCCCACGTCTATTCCAACTATTTGGACTCAATTAAAAGCTGCTATGCGGCATTGATTTGTACCTTCATATTATGCCCGAGATTTGCTTAAACAAATGTAGCGATTTCAGCAAGGCCAACAATCCATTGAGGAATATTCTACAAAAGGGTATGATTCGTTGTGGTTTATTTGAGACGGATGCCGCTGCTATGGCACGTTTTCAGGGTGGTTGAACCGCGACTATTCAGGACATACTTGATTCTAATACTTATGCTGATATGACCACATTGTTTGAATATGCTTGCAAAGCTGAATGTGAAGTGCAGGGACGCCGCTCTGAAGACATATACTAACTCTTTTGCAGGATGAAGCCCGACATTCAGCGCAAATCCTACTCTCCCCACGCCATCTACGACTAGCACTACACCACTGTGAGAGAACGACCAAATCTGCAGCGCCTTCGATCACAGACGGTGCTCCACTCACAGATGGCTGAGACCTCTTCTAATGTGCTAAATTCTTCCACCAATCATGATAACATACAACAACTATCGGTAGAACCCTTACTAATTTTGCCTTTGTCACAAGATCATTTGCTTGATGTTCCTTGTGATGAAGAAGAGTTGTGTGATAGTGATTCTTTTATTCCTATGCCACAATTAATTCATAGTGATGATACACATGCTTTGGAGCGATATAATTATGCTGAAAATAAAATGTTTGTTCCAATTACTTGTGCAATTGATGAACAAAAATTTGATGTTCTATGTAATCTAAATTATTTGGAGGAGAGATTTGATAGAACTGGAGTGCCCGATCTTTCGGTGAGTGAAGATAATTTCGATTTGGTGGAAGTCGACCCTCACGATGCGACTACGACGAGCGAACCCGAAGCGCCAATGCAATCGCTGAACCAACTCCCTGTGGTTACTGACCTTGTTGAAGCAAGATCAGTACTTGATGGAAAGCTTATCAAGTCTACTTTCAGATGGATCCGGACTCACCTTCATATCTTCACCGAGGCGGCCGCAATCGTCATTTTGATTCGGACTGTTTTCTGTCCAAGGTGCTACGCCACCTTATTTTGGCCCAATGGGCCGTGTATCGAGTTGGGTCCATTAGGGACGCGTCCTAGGGTTGTAGCACGACCCCAACTCCCTTGTGGCCGTGCTACTAAACCCTATAGCCGTCATTAGCATCTTCGAGTTTTGTTTTACATCTAGCTTTAGCTACACCGAACACGCACAAATACGTGTTGTCCTCGTGTGATTCGGAACTCCACCTTCGAGTGATATTAAGATTGCTCGCCTTCTTTTTCTTGTTCGTTCTTTGATTGCGTACAGGAAGTTCTGATCTTGATTGCAACAGGGTCAGTAACCACAGGGAGTTGGTTCAGCGATTGCATTGGCGCTTCGGGTTCGCTCGTCGTAGTCGGATCGTGAGGGTCGACTTCCACCAAATCAAAATTATCCTCCACTCACCGAAAGATCGGGCACTTCAGCTCTATCAACACGGCCCATTGGGCCAAAATAAGGTGGCGCAGCACCTTGGACAGAAAACAATCCAAATCAAAATGACGATTGCGGCCGCCTCGGTGAAGATATGAAGATGATTCCAGATCCATCTGAAAGTAGACTTGATATGCTTTCCATCAAGAACTTGATCGCCCAAAACGGAGTCCGGATGAAGTTGTGGCAGCCGTCACAAGTTGACGTTCGTGCGCAGTCCGAATCCAGCCACATATCCTTCATTCTTTAGCACCATGACGTAGTTCAACTCTCTTGCACGAGCCCGAGTGATTGGCCCTGAAGGTGGTGCTTGGGGTGAAGGTGCTGCTGGTGTAGATGTACCGGTGATGTCCTCATCATCCTCCCCTTCTTGAACTGAAGTCGTCCTCGACGGCAACTCCTCGTCCTCGCCCGCATATGGTTTCAAATCTGCAACATTAAAACTAGTGGAAACACCAAACTCCGCAGGCAGGTCAAGGACATAAGCATTATCATTAATCTTGGTTAGCACTTTAAAAGGACCAGCAGCACGAGGCATTAATTTAGAACGACGCAAAGTAGGAAAACGATCCTTCCTCAAATGCAACCAAACCATATCACCGGGTTCAAAAGTAACATGTTTTCTTCCTTTACTACCAGCAACTTGATACTTAGCATTAGTAGCAGCAATGGTTTGTTGTGTTTGTTCATGTAGGTTAATCATATGGTCAACATGTTCAACGGCATCAATATGTGGGGCGTCCACAGCATCAAGCGAAAATAAATCAATAGACGCCCGAGGAATATAACCATAAACAATCTGAAAAGGGCACATCTTTGTAGAAGAATGTGTTGCATGATTATAAGCAAACTCAACATGAGGTAAACAATCTTTCCAACGGTTCAGATTTTTATCCAAAACAGCCCTAAGCATGGTTGACAAAGTTCTATTGACCACTTCAGTTTGTCCATCAGTTTGTGGGTGACAAGTTGTGCTAAACAGAAATTTAGTGCCTAATTTGTTCCAAAGAGATCTCCAAAAGTGACTTAGAAACTTAGCATCACGATCAGACACAATTGTTTTAGGAACACCATGTAAACGTATAATCTCCCTAACGAACAATTCAGCAACATGACTAGCATCATCAGTTTTGTGACAAGGAATGTAATGAGCCATTTTAGAGCATCTATCAACAACCACAAAAATGCTATCCCTCCCCTTCTTAGTTCTAGGCAACCCGAGGCCAAAAGAAGTTGGCGGCCAGCACCTCAAGCGTTTTGTAAACGCCAAAATGTCCCATTAGTCCGCCTCCATGAGCTTCCTGTAACAACAAAAGACAAACCGAGCTAGCTGGAATACACAGCTTGTTAGCGCGAAACAGGAATCCATCCTGCATGTGAAATTTCCCCCATGGTTTACCAGTCATACAATGTTTATAAGCATCTTTAAAATCATTATCATCAACATATTGATCCTTCATAGTGTGTAAAACAAAAATTTTAAAATCCAATTGTGACAGCATATTATATCGGCGAGACAAAGCATCAGCAATCACATTGTCCTTCCCGTTCTTGTGTTTAATGATGTAAGGAAAAGACTCAATGAATTCTACCCAATTAGCATGACGACGGTTCAGATTAGTTTGGGTATGAATATGTTTTAAAGCCTCATGATCAGAATGGATTATAAACTCACGATGCCAGAGATAGTGCTGCCACGTTTGCAAAGTACGCACTAAAGCATAAAGTTCTTTATCATAAGTAGAATATTTCAAACTAGCACCGCTTAATTTTTACTGAAATAAGCAACCGGTTTTCCTTCTTGTAACAGAACAGCACCTAACCCAATACCACTGGCATCACATTCGAGCTCAAATATTTTACCAAAATCAGGCAATTGCAAAAGAGGAGCATGTGCTAACTTATCTTTCAAAGTAGTGAAGGCGAGCTCCTGGGAATCAGTCCAAGTAAAAGGCACACCTTTCTTTGTAAGCTCATGTAGAGGTGCTGCAATAGAGCTAAAATCTCGTACGAATCGACGGTAGAAACCTGCAAGCCCAAGAAAACTCCAAATCTGCGTAACCGTCGTCGGTGTAGGCCATTCCTGAATTGCATCAATCTTGCTGCTATCCACCTCAATACCCTGTGGAGTAACAACATAACCAAGAAACGAAACACGTTGTGTGCAGAAGATGCATTTTTCCATGTTAGCAAACAAGTGAGCAGCACGCAACGCATTAAAAACAGCACGCAAATGTTCTAAATGCTCTTCCATAGACTTGCTGTAAATCAAGATATCATCAAAATATACAACAACAAACAAACATATGAAAGGCCTGAGAACTTCATTCATCAAACGCATAAAAGTGCTGGGTGCATTAGTCAAACCAAACGGCATAACCAACCATTCATATAAGCCAAATTTAGTTTTAAAAGCCGTTTTCCATTCATCTCCCAATTTCATTCGAATCTGATGGTAACCACTACGCAAATCAATCTTAGTAAAAATAATGGCACCACTAAGCTCATCTAGCATATCATCAAGGCGTGGTATAGGATATCGATAACGAATAGTGATGTTATTAATAGCACGACAATCTACACACATACGCCACGATCCATCCTTCTTTGGAACAAGTAATACTGGAACGGAGCAAGGACTTAGAGACTCACGAATGTACCCTTTGTCAAGCAACGCCTGGACCTGGCGCTGAATCTCTTTCATCTCGTCGGGATTTGTGCGGTACGGGGCGCGATTCGGAAGCTGTGCGCTGGGAATGAAGTCGATCTGGTGCTCAATGCCACGAAGTGGAGGTAGTCCCGATGGTAAATCTTTGGGAAAAACATCAGCGTACTCCTGCAAAATGTTAGCAACCGCAGGGGGAATATCCAAAGATGGTACATCATCAAGTGAAACGAGCACACTAGAACATACAAGTGCATAACAAGGTAGCTCATCAACACAAAGATCAACAAAATCAGCACGTGTAGCAAATAAAACAGGCGCATTCAACTTGATTTCAGAAGGTGATGGTACAAGTTGTTTAGCATTTTTAGCGGCTCGAGCAAAGTCATCTTTAACAATTTGTTCAGGTGTCATGGGATGTATAGTTATTTTCTGACTTTTAAACATGAGAGAATAATGATTCAAATGACCATGATGCAAGCTATCAGTATCATATTGCCAAGGTCTACCAAGTAACAAAGAACATGCCTCCATAGGAATAACATCACAATCAACAAAATCAGAATAGGCACCTATGGAGAACGGAACACGTACCGACTGTGTTACTTTAATCTTTCCACCATCATTAAGCCACTGAATATGATAGGGATGCGGATGCTTACGGATGGGTAAAGACAACTTCTCTACCAGCGTTGTACTCGCCAAGTTGTTGCAGCTACCACTGTCAATGATGATGCGAATCGACCGGTCCTGCACAACACCCTTTGTATGGAAAAGAGTGTGTCGCTGATTTTTCTCTAGCGGGGCGACCTGTGTACTAAGAACACGCTGCACAACAAGACTTTCATACCAATCTGCGTCACTAGGAGTAGCATGGACCGCCTCATTATCTGCATGGTTAGTGACAATCATAGTATGGTGAGGTTCATCGGAATCACTAGCAGAAGAGTAATCACCATCGTCACGTATGATCAAAGCACGGGTGTTGGGCAGTCCCGAATCATGTGCCCAAAGCCTTGGCAACGAAAACACCGAACATCTCGTGTACGTCCCGAGGAAGAAGCTGCGCCTGGTGTAGGTTTCGTCGAAGGTGCTGCAAGTTTCGTCGTCTTCTC
Organism: Urochloa ruziziensis; assembly: GCA_015476505.1. NCBI lineage: Eukaryota > Viridiplantae > Streptophyta > Magnoliopsida > Poales > Poaceae > Urochloa > Urochloa ruziziensis. The sequence goes on from WEIB01000169.1 coordinate 17,701, forward strand.
ACGCGGCGTAGTGCTAGGTATAGAAGGTGCTGGAGTGGAAGATGTAGAGCTGGACGACGGGCTTCTTCCTGCAAAAGGGTTAGTATATGTCTTCGAACGGCGTCCCTGCACTTCACGTTCAGCTTTGCAAGCATATTCAAATAACGTGGTCATATCATTATACTCCTTATAATCAAGTATATCCTGAATTTTCCTGTTCAATCCACCACGAAATCGTGCCATAGCAGCATCATCCTGTTCAAATAAACCACAACGAATCATACCCTTTTGTAACTCTTGGTAATACTCCTCAACGGATCGTTGGCCTTGCTGGAATCGCTGCATGGTGTTAAGCAAATTTCGGGCATAATAAGAAGGAACAAAACGATGTCGCATAGCAGCTTTTAATTGAGCCCAAGTAGATGGAACAGCAGTGGGATGTTTGAGTTTATATTCACGCCACCAAATTAAAGCAAACTCAGTAAATTCACTAATAGCAGCCTTAACTTGAGACGTAGCAGGGATATCATGACATGAAAATTTTTGTTCTACCTCTAACTCCCAATCAAGATATGCAGCAGGATCATACTTGCCATTAAAAGTAGGAATCCTAAATTTAATCTTCGCAAATGAATCATTAACCGGATTACATACCACACGGCGGGCACGAGGTTGGCGGTCTCCATCCTCATATTCCGTGTCACCACCATAGCCCTTCTGCAAGTCCGTCAGCGTCGCGTTCATCGTCGTGAGCGTCGTGTTCATCGCATCAAGCCGGGCCGTCAAGGTGTCAAATGTACACTTGGCGGCTGTCTGAGCAAGGTCCTGCTGGTCGAGACGCTCATTGGATGAAGAGAGCGCGGAATCAACCTTCTTGATGAGGACGTGACACACATGCATACGACCATGATTGGGTCATGCATTAGCGAAGAAGGAGTCCAACAAGATTGTCCAATTCATGAAGAAGGTCCAAGGCTAATTCAATTCGAGTCACCAAGGTGGAGGCCCAAAACAACTCAAGTTCGAGTCCATCTCGGAGTTCTGGAGCAGTCCGTGATGTTTTGGTCGCCCTGACCACATACGGTGTCCGTTTTGGGCGTTCTACATATGGATGGAAAGCTAAGGAGACACACTTTCTAATGGCACCGGTCCCATGCCCAAATTTCTTATGAGTCAACAGGAATCGTCGAAACAAATGGACATCCAGAATCTGCCAGGGCGCTGCGCCGCCGTCTTCTGGGCCGGTGGCCCGTGTATCGTGTTGGAGCCCATAGGGGCGTGACCATGGGGGTAGGTCACGACCTAGCCCCTATATATTCAGTAGCCGCCGTCACATTAGGGTTTGAGTTTTGTTTTACATCTAGCTTTAGCTACACCGAACACGCACAAATACGTGCTGTCCTCGTGTGATTCAGAACTCCACCTTTGAGTGATATTAAGATTGCTCGCCTTCTTTTTCTTGTTCGTTCTTTGATTGCGTACAGGAAGTTCTGATCTTGATTGCAACAGGGTCGGTAACCACAGGGAGTTGGTTCAGCGATTGCATTGGCGCTTGGGGTTCGCTCGTCGTAGTCGGATCGTGAGGGTCGACTTCCACCAAATCAAAATTATCCTCCACTCACCGAAAGATCGGGCACTCCAGCTCTATCACTTCTCGTGTAGCGTCTTTATGTCGTCTTTAAGTCCATCAAGGTCTGCCCGCATGCCTTGCAACTTGGAGTCCATCTTGTCGTCGTCTCCTGACATGGTTAGCGCAAACACAAGAAAAACAGATCCTACGACAACAAAGGTGTGGGTGGAAAGGTCACAAAGATGCTGCGATCAAGTTCTTATCCGTTCTTACCAAGCAACAGGGGCGATCGCAGACAACAAGTGGCACCTGTGAAAGATTGGAGCAGCGATTGCCTGGAGAAACAAAAGTCTGCTCGTCGTAGGAATATGTGTAGTTCTGGGTAGGCTGCACTCAAGTCAAGGATTAGCACAATCAAACAATAAATGCAAAGCTGAATAATAGTGCTAAACACGTAACAAAGCTGCTGGAAACAAGTGCCACCCGCGATGGATCAAGTGAAGGCAACAAGGAAGTGGGCTGCAGAAACGGAAAATCTCCCGAGCCGCGTTACGCTGTGTAAACGGCGTTTTTTGGCCTCGAAACCGGCTTCACCTGGCGCTACGCGGGGTGCCCCGTATAGTAAATTTCGTAAGCTTTCCGGAAAAAAAAAGAACGCTGAAATCGGAGATCCGAGCGAAAAGTTATGGCTGTTACAAAACGGGTGTTCGTAACGACACAAAACTGCCAAACGAAAAACCGAACTTTCCAAAAACGAACTGCTCTTTCCTTTTTTTTTGTAATTCTTTCCTTTGTCTTTCTTCTCAGAACTTTCCTTTTTTTTCCTTTTTTCTTTCCTTTTTTTTCTTTCCTATTTTTTCTCTCTTTCCTCAAACAGAAACACGAAACCGAGTAGCGGTTGGATCGGCGGCGCGTGGAGTGCGGCTTGGGGAAGGAAAACGAAACCGAGTAGGGTTCGGTTGGAGGGGGTAACAGCGTGGTAACTCGGCGTGGTGACGGCGGCGTGGTTTTGTAGGGTTTGTGGTGATGATGACGGCGGCGACGGCGCTGGTGGTGATGATGATTGCGGCGGCGGTGGTGCTGGTGGCGAGGTAGGATAGCGGCGGCGGCGGTGGTGGAGATGGAAAGCGGCGGAAGCACAAAGTGACCAGCAACAAATCAACGCGAAGCACACAAATTCAACAACGCAAATTATTGAAAGAAAGTGCAAGGCGAAGAAAGGTTTTGGGACAATGGTCTAACCTGAATTTTTTTTGGGTTTTGTGGACTGTAGGTAATGGAACAACACTCGATAAAAACTCACCGATCAACCTGGAAAGCTGATACCACTTGATAGAGCTGAAGTGCCCGATCTTTCGGTGAGTGGAGGATAATTTTGATTTGGTGGAAGTCGACCCTCACGATCCGACTACGACGAGCGAACCCCAAGCGCCAATGCAATCGCTGAACCAACTCCCTGTGGTTACCGACCCTGTTGCAATCAAGATCAGAACTTCCTGTACGCAATCAAAGAACGAACAAGAAAAAGAAGGCGAGCAATCTTAATATCACTCGAAGGTGGAGTTCTGAATCACACGAGGACAGCACGTATTTGTGCGTGTTCGGTGTAGCTAAAGCTAGATGTAAAACAAAACTCGAGGATGCTAATGACGGCTATAGGGTTTAATAGCACGGCCACAAGGGAGTTGGGGTCATGCTACAACCCTAGGACGTGCCCCTAATGGACCCAACTCGATACACGGCCCATTGGGCCAAAATAAGGTGGCGCAGCACATTGGACAGAAAACAGTCCGACTCAAAATGACGATTGCAGCCGCCTCGGTGAAGATATGAAGGTGCGTCCGGATCCATCTGAAAGTAGACTTGATAAGCTTTCCATCACGTACTTGATCGCCCAATACGGAGTCCGGATGAAGTCATGGCGGCCGTCACAAGTTGACGTTCGTGCGCAGTCCGAATCCAGCCACATATCCTTCATTCTTTAGCACCATGACGTAGTTCAACTCTCTTGCACGAGCCCGAGTGATCGGCCCAGAAGGTGGTGCTTGGGGTGAAGGTGCTGCTGGTGTAGATGTACCGGTGATGTCCTCATCAATCCCTCCCCTTCTTAGTTCTAGGCAAACCCAAAACAAAGTCCATAGAAATATCGCGCCAAGGGGAAGTAGGAACAGGCAAAGGCATATACAAACCATGGTTGTTCAATCGGGATTTAGCCTTTTGACATGTAGTACAGCGTGCAACCAAGCGCTCAACATCAGGACGCATCCGAGGCCAAAAGAAGTGGGCGGCCAGCACCTCAAGCATTTTGTAAACGCCAAAATGTCCCATTAGTCCGCCTCCATGAGCTTCCTGTAACAACAAAAGACGAACCGAGCTAGCTGGAATACACAGCTTATTAGCGCGAAACAGGAACCCATCCTGCATGTGAAAGTCCCCCCATGGTTTACTGATGAGGACATCACCAGTACATCTACACCAGCAGCACCTTCACCCCAAGCACCACCTTCAGGGCCGATCACTCGGGCTCGTGCAAGAGAGTTGAACTACGTCATGGTGCTAAAGAATGAAGGATATGTGGCTGGATTCGGACTGCGCACGAACGTCAACTTGTGACGGCCGCCACGACTTCATCCGGACTCCGTTTTGGGCGATCAAGTACTTGGTGGAAAGCTTATCAAGTCTACTTTCAGATGGATCCGGACTCACCTCCATATCTTCTCCGAGGCGGCCGCAATCGTCATTTTGAGTCGGACTGTTTTCTGTCCAAGGTGTTGCGCCACCTTATTTTGGCCCAATGGGCCGTGTATTGAGTTGGGTCCATTAGGGACGCGTCCTAGGGTTGTAGCACGACCCCAACTCCCTTGTGGCCGTGCTATTAAACCCTATAGCCGACATTAGCATCCTCGAGTTTTGTTTTACATCTAGCTTTTAGCTACATTCACGGCCGCACAAATACGTGCTGTCCTCGTGATTCAGAACTCCACCTTCGAGTGATATTAAGATTGCTCGCCTTCTTTTTCTTGTTCGTTCTTTGATTGCGTACAGGAAGTTCTGATCTTGATTGCAACAGGGTCGGTAACCACAGGGAGTTGGTTCAGCGATTGCATTGGCGCTTCGGGTTCGCTCGTCGTAGTCGGATCGTGAGGGTCGACTTCCACCAAATCAAAATTATCCTCCACTCACCGAAAGATCGGGCACTTCAGCTCTATCAAGTGGTATCAGCTTTCCAGGTTGATCGGTGAGTTTTTATCGAGTGTTGTTCCATTACCTACAGTCCACAAAAACCCAAAAAAAAATTCAGGTTAGACCATTGTCCCAAAACCTTTCTTCGCCTTGCACTTTCTTTCAATAATTTGCGTTGTTGAATTTGTGTGCTTCGCGTTAATTTGTTGCTGGTCACTTTGTGCTTCCGCCGTTTCCCATCTCCACCACCGCCGCTGCCGCCGCTGTCCTACCTCGCCACCAGCACCACCGCCGCCGCAATCATCATCACCACCAGCGCCGTTACCCCCTCCAACCGAACCCTACTCGGTTTCGTTATCCTTTCCCAAGCCGCACTCCACACGCCGCCAATCCAACCGAACCCTACTCGGTTTCGTGTTTCTGTTTCAGGAAAGAATAAAAAAAGGAAAAAAAAGAAAGGAAAGAAAAAAAAAGGAAAGTTCTGAGAAGAAAGACAAAGGAAAGAATTAAAAAAAAGGAAAGCGCAGTTCGTTTTTGGAAAGTTCGGTTTTTCGTTTGGCATGTTTGTGTCGTTACGAACACCCGTTTTGTAACGGCCATAACTTTTCGCTCGGATCTCCGATTTCAGCGTTCTTTTTTTTTCCCGGAAAGCTTACGAAATTTCCTATACAGGGCACCCCGCGTAGCGCCAGGTGAGCTCGGTTTCGAGGCCAAAAAACGCCGTTTACACAGCGTAACGCGGCCCGGGAGATTTTCCGTTTCTGCAGCCCACTTCCTTGTTGCCTTCCCTTGATCCATCGCGGGTGGCACTTGTTACCAGCAGCTTTGTTACGTGTTTAGCACTATTATTCAGCTTTGCATTTATTGTTTGATTGTGCTAATCCTTGACTTGAGTGCAGCCTACCCAGAACTACACATATTCCTACGACGAGCAGACTTTTGTTTCTCCAGGCAATCGCTGCTCCAATCTTTCACAGGTGCCACTTGTTGTCTGTGATCGCTCCTGTTGCTTGGTAAGAACGGATAAGAACTTGATCGCAGCATCTTTGTGAGCTTTCCACCCACATCTTTGTTGTCGTAGGATCTGTTTTTCTTGTGTTTGCGCTAACCATGTCAGGAGACGACGACAAGATGGACTCCAAGCTGCAAGGCATGCGGGCAGACCTTGATGGACTTAAAGACGACATAAAGACGCTGCACGAGAAGGTTGATTCCGCGCTCTCTTCATCCAATGAGCGTCTCGACCAGCAGGACCTTGCTCAGACAGCCGCCAAGTGTACATTTGATGCCTTGACGGCCCGGCTTGATGCGATGAACACGACGCTCACGACGATGAACGCGACGCTCACGGACTTGCAGAAGGGCTATGGTGGTGACACGGAATATGAGGATGGAGACCGTCAACCTCGTGCCCGCCGTGTGGTACGTAATCCGGTTAATGATTCATTTGCGAAGATTAAATTTAAGATTCCTACTTTTAATGGCAAGTATGATCCTGCTGCATATCTTGATTGGGAGTTAGAGGTAGAACAAAAATTTTCATGTCATGATATCCCTGCTACGTCTCAAGTTAAGGCTGCTATTAGTGAATTTACTGAGTTTGCTTTAATTTGGTGGCGTGAATATAAACTCAAACATCCCACTGTTGTTCCATCTACTTGGGCTCAATTAAAAGCCGCCATGCGACATCGTTTTGTTCCTTCTTATTATGCCCGAGATTTGCTTAACACCATGCAGCGATTCCAGCAAGGCCAACGATCCGTTGAGGAGTATTACCAAGAGTTACAAAAGGGTATGATTTGTTGTGGTTTATTTGAACAGGATGATGCTGCCATGGCACGATTTCGTGGTGGATTGAACAGGGAAATTCAGGATATACTTGATTATAAGGAGTATAATGATATGACCACGTTATTTGAATATGCTTGCAAAGCTGAACGTGAAGTGCAGGGACGCCGTTCGAAGACATATACTAACCCTTTTGTAGGAAGAAGCCCGTCGTCCAGCTCTACACCTTCCACTCCAGCACCTTCTACACCTAGCATTACGCCGCGTGAGAAGACGACGAAACTTGCAGCACCTTCGACGAAACCTACACCAGGCGCAGCTTCTTCCTCGGGACGTACACGAGATGTTCGGTGTTTTCGTTGCCAAGGCTTTGGGCACATGATTCGGGACTGTCCCAACACCCGTGCTTTGATCATACGTGACGATGGTGAGTACTCTTCTGCTAGTGATTCCGATGAACCTCACCATACTATGATTGCCACTAACCATGCAGATAATGAGGCGGTCCATGCTACTCCTAGTGACGCAGATAGGTATGAAAGTCTGGTTGTGCAGCGTGTTCTTAGTACACAGGTCGCCCCGCCAGACAAAAATCAGCGACACACTCTTTTCCATACAAAGGGTGTTGTGCAGGAGCGGTCGATTCGGATCATCATTGACAGTGGTAGCTGCAACAACTTGGCGAGTACAGCGCTGGTAGAGAAGTTGTCCTTACCCACCCATAAGCATCCGCATCCCTATCATATTCAGTGGCTTAATGATGGTGGAAAGATTAAAGTAACACAGTCGGTACGTGTTCCGTTCTCCATAGGTGCCTATTCTGATTTTGTTGATTGTGATGTTATTCCTATGGAGGCATGTTCTTTGTTACTTGGTAGACCTTGGCAATATGATACTGATAGCTTGCATCATGGTCGTTCGAATCATTATTCTCTCATGTTTAAAGGTCAGAAAATAATTATACATCCCATGACACCTGAACAAATTGTTAAAGATGACCTTGCTCGAGCCGCTAAAAATGCTAAACAACTTGTACCATCACCTTCTGAAATCAAGTTGAATGCACCAGTTTTATTTGCTACACGTGCTGATTTTGTTGATCTTTGTGTTGATGAGCTACCTTGTTATGCACTTGTATGTTCTAGTGTGCTCGTTTCACTTGATGATGTACCATCTTTGGATATTCCCCCTGCGGTTGCTAACATTTTGCAGGAGTACGCTGATGTTTTTCCCAAAGATTTACCATCGGGACTACCTCCACTTCGTGGCATTGAGTACCAGATCGACTTCATTCCCGGCGCACAGCTTCCGAATCGCGCCCCGTACCGCACAAATCCTGACGAGACGAAAGAGATTCAGCGCCAGGTCCAGGCGTTGCTTAACAAAGGGTACATTCGTGAGTCTCTTAGTCCTTGCTCCGTTCCAGTGTTACTTGTTCCAAAGAAGGATGGATCGTGGCGTATGTGTGTAGATTGTCGTGCTATTAATAACATCACTATTCGTTATCGATATCCTATACCACGCCTTGATGATATGCTAGATGAGCTTAGTGGTGCCATTATTTTTACTAAGATTGATTTGCGTAGTGGTTACCATCAGATTCGCATGAAATTGGGCGATGAATGGAAAACGGCTTTTAAAACTAAATTTGGTTTATATGAATGGTTGGTTATGCCGTTTGGTTTGACTAATGCTCCCAGCACTTTTATGCGTTTGATGAATGAAGTCCTCAGGCCTTTCATAGGTTTGTTTGTTGTTGTATATTTTGATGATATCTTGATTTACAGCAAGTCTATGGAAGAGCATTTCGAACATTTGCGTGCTGTTTTTAATGCGTTGCGTGCAGCTCACTTGTTTGCTAACATGGAAAAATGCATCTTCTGCACACAACGTGTTTCGTTTCTTGGTTATGTTGTTACTCCACAGGGTATTGAGGTGGATAGCAGCAAGATTGATGCAATTCGGGAATGGCCTACACCGACGACGGTTACGCAGATTCGGAGTTTTCTTGGGCTTGCAGGTTTCTACCGTCGATTCGTACGAGATTTTAGCTCTATTGCAGCACCTCTACATGAGCTTACAAAGAAAGGTGTGCCTTTTACTTGGACTGATTCTCAGGAGCTCGCCTTCACTACATTGAAAGATAAGTTAACACATGCTCCTCTTTTGCAATTGCCTGATTTTGGTAAAATATTTGAGCTCGAATGTGATGCCAGTGGTATTGGGTTAGGTGCTGTTTTGTTACAAGAAGGAAAACCTGTAGCTTATTTCAGTGAAAAATTAAGCGGTGCTAGTTTGAAATATTCTACTTATGATAAAGAACTTTATGCTTTAGTGCGTACTTTGCAAACATGGCAGCACTATCTCTGGCATCGTGAGTTTATAATCCATTCTGATCATGAGGCTTTAAAACATATTCGTACCCAAACTAATCTGAACCGTCGTCATGCTAATTGGGTAGAATTCATTGAGTCTTTTCCTTACATCATTAAACACAAGAACGGGAAGGACAATGTGATTGCTGATGCTTTGTCTCGCCGATATAATATGCTGTCACAATTGGATTTTAAAATTTTTGGTTTACACACTATGAAGGATCAATATGTCGATGATAATGATTTTAAAGATGCTTATAAACATTGTATGACTGGTAAACCATGGGGGAAATTTCACATGCAGGATGGGTTCCTGTTTCGCGCTAACAAGCTGTGTATTCCAGCTAGCTCGGTTCGTCTTTTGTTGTTACAGGAAGCTCATGGAGGCGGACTAATGGGACATTTTGGTGTTTACAAAACGCTTGAGGTGCTGGCCACCCACTTCTTTTGGCCTCGGATGCGTCCTGATGTTGAGCGCTTGGTTGCACGATGCACTACATGTCAAAAGGCTAAGTCACGTTTGAACAACCATGGTTTGTATATGCCTTTGCCTGTCCCTACTTTACCTTGGCTTGATATTTCTATGGACTTTGTTTTGGGATTGCCTAGAACTAAGAAGGGGAGGGATAGCATTTTTGTGGTTGTTGATAGATTCTCTAAAATGGCTCATTTCATTCCTTGTCATAAAACTGATGATGCTAGTAATGTTGCTGAATTGTTCTTTAGGGAGATTATTCGTTTACATGGTGTTCCTAAAACAATTGTGTCTGATCGTGAATGCTAAGTTTCTAAGTCACTTTTGGAGATCTCTTTGGAACAAATTAGGCACTAAATTGCTGTTTAGCACAACTTGTCACCCACAAACTGATGGACAAACTGAAGTGGTCAATAGAACTTTGTCAACCATGCTTAGGGCTGTTTTGGATAAAAATCTGAACCGTTGGGAAGATTGTTTACCTCATGTTGAGTTTGCTTATAATCATGCAACACATTCTTCTACAAAGATGTGCCCTTTTCAGATTGTTTATGGTTATATTCCTCGGGCGCCTATTGATTTATTTTCGCTTGATGCTGTGGACGCCCCACATATTGATGCCGTTGAACATGTTGACCATATGATTAAACTACATGAACAAACACAACAAACCATTGCTGCTACTAATGCTAAGTATCAAGTTGCTGGTAGTAAAGGAAGAAAACATGTTACTTTTGAACCCGGTGATATGGTTTGGTTGCATTTGAGGAAGGATCGTTTTCCTACTTTGCGTCGTTCTAAATTAATGCCTCGTGCTGCTGGTCCTTTTAAAGTGCTAACCAAGATTAATGATAATGCTTATGTCCTTGACCTGCCTGCGGAGTTTGGTGTTTCCACTAGTTTTAATGTTGCAGATTTGAAACCATATGCGGGCGAGGATGAGGAGTTGCCGTCGAGGACGACTTCAGTTCAAGAAGGGGAGGATGATGAGGACATCACCAGTACATCTACACCAGCAGCACCTTCACCCCAAGCACCACCTTCAGGGCCGATCACTCGGGCTCGTGCAAGAGAGTTGAACTACGTCATGGTGCTAAAGAATGAAGGATATGTGGCTGGATTCGGACTTGCGCACGAACGTCAACTTGTGACGGCCGCCACGACTTCATCCGGACTCCGTTTTGGGCGATCAAGTACTTGGTGGAAAGCTTATCAAGTCTACTTTCAGATGGATCCGGACTCACCTTCATATCTTCTCCGAGGCGGCCGCAATCGTCATTTTGAGTCGGACAGTTTTCTGTCCAAGGTGTTGCGCCACCTTATTTTGGCCCAATGGGCCGTGTATTGAGTTGGGTCCATTAGGGACGCATCCTAGGGTTGTAGCACGACCCCAACTCCCTTGTGGCCGTGCTATTAAACCCTATAGCCGACATTAGCATCCTCGAGTTTTGTTTTACATCTAGCTTTTAGCTACATTCACGGCCGCACAAATACGTGCTGTCCTCGTGATTCAGAACTCCACCTTCGAGTGATATTAAGATTGCTCGCCTTCTTTTTCTTGTTCGTTCTTTGATTGCGTACAGGAAGTTCTGATCTTGATTGCAACAGGGTCGGTAACCACAGGGAGTTGGTTCAGCGATTGCATTGGCGCTTCGGGTTCGCTCGTCGTAGTCGGATCGTGAGGGTCGACTTCCACCAAATCAAAATTATCCTCCACTCACCGAAAGATCGGGCACTTCAGCTCTATCATTTACCAGTCATACAATGTTTATAAGCATCTTTAAAATCATTATCATCGACATCTTGATCTATCATAGTGTGTAAACCAAAAATTTTAAAATCCAATTGTGACAGCATATTATATCGGCGAGACAAAGCATCAGCAATCACATTGTCCTTCCCGTTCTTGTGTTTAATGATGTAAGGAAAAGACTCAATGAATTCTACCCAATTAGCATGACGACGGTTCAGATTATTTTGGGTACGAATATGTTTTAAAGTCTCATGATCAGAATGGATTATAAACTCACGATGCCAGAGATAGTGCTGCCACGTTTGCAAAGTACACACTAAAGCATAAAGTTCTTTATCATAAGTAGAATATCTCAAACTAGCACCGCTTAATTTTTCACTGAAATAAGCAACCGGTTTTCCTTCTTGTAACAGAACAGCACCTAACCCAATACCACTGGCATCACATTCGAGCTCAAATATTTTACCAAAATCAAGCAATTGCAAAAGAGGAGCATGTGTTAACTTATCTTTCAAAGTAGTGAAGGCGAGCTCCTGGGAATCAGTCCAAGTAAAAGGCACACCTTTCTTTGTAAGCTCATGTAGAGGTGCTGCAATAGAGCTAAAATCTCGTACGAATCGACGGTAGAAACCTGCAAGCCCAAGAAAACTCTGAATCTGCGTGACCGTCAGTCGGTGTAGGCCATTCCCGAATTGCATCAATCTTGCTGCTATCCACCTCAATACCCTGTGGAGTAACAACATAACCAAGAAACGAAACACGTTGTGTGCAGAAGATGCATTTTTCCATGTTAGCAAACAAGTGAGCAGCACGCAACGCATTAAAAACAGCACGTAAATGTTCTAAATGCTCTTCCATAGACTTGCTGTAAATCAAGATATCATCAAAATATACAACAACAAACAAACCTATGAAAGGCCTGAGAACTTCATTCATCAAACGCATAAAAGTGCTAGGAGCATTAGTCAAACCAAACGGCATAACCAACCATTCATATAAGCCAAATTTAGTTTTAAAAGCCGTTTTCCATTCATCTCCCAATTTCATTCGAATCTGATGGTAACCACTACGCAAATCAATCTTAGTAAAAATAATGGCACCACTAAGCTCATCTAGCATATCATCAAGGCGTGGTATAGGATATCGATAACGAATGGTGATGTTATTAATAGCACGACAATCTACACACATACGCCACGATCCATCCTTCTTTGGAACAAGTAACACTGGAACGGAGCAAGGACTAAGAGACTCACGAATGTACCCTTTGTCAAGCAACGCCTGGACCTGGCGCTGAATCTCTTTCGTCTCGTCGGGATTTGTGCACTACGGGGCGCGATTCGGAAGTTGTGCACCGGGAATGAAGTCGATCTGGTGCTCAATGCCACGAAGTGGAGGTAGTCCCGATGGTAAATCTTTGGGAAAACATCAGCGTACTACTGCAAAAGGTTAGCAACCGCAGGGGAATATCCAAAGATGGTACATCATCAAGTGAAACGAGCACACTAGAACATACAAGTGCATAGCAAGGTAGCTCATCAACACAAAGATCAACAAAATCAGCACGTGCAGCAAATAAAACAGGCGCATTCAACTTCATTTCAGAAGGTGATGGTACAAGTTGTTTATCATTTTTAGCGGCTCGAGCAAAGTCATCTTTAACAATTTGTTCAAGGTGTCATGGGATGTATAATTATTTTCTGACCTTTAAACATGAGAGAATAATGATTCAAACGACCATGATGCAAGCTATCAGTATCATATTGCCAAGGTCTACCAAGTAACAAAGAACAGGCCTCCATAGGAATAACATCACAATCAACAAAATCAGAATAGGCACCTATGGAGAACGGAACACGTACCGACTGTGTTACTTTAATCTTTCCACCATCATTAAGCCACTGAATATGATAGGGATGCGGATGCTTACGGGTGGGTAAGGACAACTTCTCTACCAGCATAGTACTCGCCAAGTTGGTGCAGCTACCGCTGTCAATGATGATGCGAATCGACCGCTCCTGCACAACACCCTTTGTATGGAAAAGTGTGTGTCGCTGATTTTTCTCTAGCGGGGCGACCTGTGTACTAAGAACACGCTGCACAACAAGACTTTCATACCTATCTGCGTCACTGCGAGTAGCATGGATCGCCTCATTATCTGCATGGTTAGTGGCAATCATAGTATGGTGAGGTTCATCGGAATCACTAGCAGAAGAGTACTCACCATCGTCACGTATGATCAAAGCACGGGTGTTGGGGCAGTCCCGAATCATGTGCCCAAAGCCTTGGCAACGAAAACACCGAACATCTCGTGTACGTCCCGAGGAAGAAGCTGCGCCTGGTGCAGGGGGTGCTGCAGGTTTCGTCGTCTTCTCACGCGGCGTAGTGCTAGGTGTAGAAGGTGCTGGAGTGGAAGACGTGGAGCTGGATGACGGGCTTCTTCCTGCAAAAGGGTTAGTATATGTCTTCGAACGGCGTCCCTGCACTTCACGTTCAGCTTTGCAAGCATATTCAAATAACGTGATCATATCATTATACTCCTTGTAATCAAGTATATCCTGAATTTCCCTGTTCAACCCACCACGAAATCGTGCCATAGCAGCATTATCCTGTTCAAACAAACCACAACGAATCATACCCTTTTGTAACTCTTGGTAATACTCCTCAACGGATCGTTGGCCTTGCTGGAATCGCTGCATGGTGTTAAGCAAATCTCGGGCATAATAAGAAGGAACAAAACGATGTCGCATAGTGATGAGGCAATCGTCAAATCATTGACCGAAGGTTTTTCTTTCCAGGTGCTGCGACACCTTATTTTGGCCCACAGGCCGTGTATCAAGTTGGGTCCATTAGGGACGCGTCCTAGGGTTGGAGCACGACCCCAGCACCCCTTTGGTCGTCCTCCACCTCTCATATACCCCCTAGCCACCGCCAAGAAGTCTTGAGTTTTGTTTTACATCTAGCTTTTAGCTACATTCACGGCCGCACAAATACGTGCTGTCCTCATGATTCAGAACTCCACCTTCGAGTGATAATAAGATTGCTCGCCTCTCGTTCTTGTTCGTTCTTCGATTGCGCACAGGAATTGATCTTCGTGATCAGGCTGATCTTGCTTCAACATGGTCAGTAACCACAGGGAGTTGGTTCAGCGATTGCATTGGCGCTTCGGGTTCACTCGTCGTAGTCGGATCGTGAGGGTCTACTTCCGCCCAAGTCGAAATTATCCTCCACTCACCGAAAGATCGGGCTCTCCAGCTCTATCACATAGCAGCTTTTAATTGAGCCCAAGTAGATGGAACAGCAGTGGGATATTTGAGTTTATATTCACGCCACCAAATTAAAGCAAACTCAGTAAATTCACTAATAGCAGCCTTAACTTGATACGTAGCAGGAATATCATGACATGAAAATTTTTGTTCTACCTCTAACTCCTAGTCAAGATATGCAGCAGGATCATACTTGCCATTAAAAGTAGGAATCTTAAATTTAATCTTCGCAAATGAATCATTAACCGGATTACGTACCACACGGCGGGCACGAGGGTGGCGGTCTCCATCCTCATATTCTGTGTCACCACCATAGCCCTTCTGTAATTCAGTGAGCATCGCGTTCATCGTCGTGAGCGTCGTGTTCATCGCGTCAAGTCGGGCCGTCAAGGTGTCAAATGTACACTTGGCGGCTGTCTGAGCAAGGTCCTGCTGGTCGAGACTCTCGTTGGATGAAGAGATCGCGGAATCAACCTTCTCGTGCAGCGTCTTGATGTCGTCTTTAAGTCCATCAAGGTCGGTCCGCATGCCTTGCAGCTTGGAGTCCATCGTGTCGTCGTCTCTGACATGGTTAGCGCAAACACAAGAAAAACAGATCCTATGACAACAAAGGTGTGGGTGGAAAGCTCACAAAGATGCTGCGATCAAGTTCTTATCCGTTCTTACCAAGCAATAGGGGCGATCGCAGACAACAAGTAGCACCTGTGAAAGATTGGAGCAGCGATTGCCTGGAGAAACAAAAGTCTGCTCGTCGTAGGAATATGTGTAGTTCTGGGTAGGCTGCACTCAAGTCAAGGATTAGCACAATCAAACAATAAATGCAAAGCTGAATAATAGTGATAAACATGTAACAAAGCTGCTGGAAACAAGTGCCACCCGCAATGGATCAAGCAAGGACAACAAGGAAGTGGGGTGCAGAAACGGAAAATCTCCCGGGCCGCGTTACGCTGTGTAAACGGCGTTTTTTGGCCTCGAAACCGTTTCGCGGCGGCGTGGTTTTGTAGGGTTTGTGGTGATGCAAAACGGCGGCAACAGCGCTGGTGGTGATGATGATTGCGGCGGCGGTGGCGCTGGTGGCGAGGTAGGACGGCGGCGGCGGCGGTGGTGGAGATGGAAAGCGACGGAAGCACAAAGTGACCGGCAACAAATTAACGCGAAGCACACAAATTCAACAACGCAAATTATTGAAAGAAAGTGCAAGGCGAAGAAAGGTTTTGGGACAATGGTCTAACCTGAAATTTTTTTTTGGTTTTGTGGACTGTAGGTAATGGAACAACACTCGATAAAAACTCACCGATCAACCTGGAAAGCTGATACCACTTGATAGAGCTGAAGTGCCCGATCTTTCAATGAGTGGAGGTAATTTCGATTTGTTGGAAGTCGACCTTCACGATCCGACTACGACGAGCGAACCCGAAGCGCCAATGCAATCGCTGAACCAACTCCCTGTGGTTACCGACCTTGTTGAAGCAAGATCACCCTGATCACGAAGATCAATTCCTGTACGCAATCGAAGAACGAACAAGAAAAAGAGGCGAGCAATCTTAATATCACTCGAAGGTGGACTTCTGAATCACACGAGGACAGCACGTATTTGTGCGTGTTCGGTGTAGCTAAAGCTAGATGTAAAACAAAACTCAAATCTGAAAATAAAAGAGGGGTCTATCTAAATAGGGGGCGCAGCCCCTAGGGTCGGCGTGGAGGGGGAACCACGCCCAGGGGGTGGGGGCGCGCCCAAGGTGGGCCCCACCAGTCAGGCGCCCCCACCTGGGACTCCTGTTGGGCCAGCTTCTATTCTTCTAGGCCTTCGTTCTTCAGCAGCATGACGAAGCTCAATTCTCTCGCACGGGCCCGAGTACTTGGCCCAGGTGGAAGTGGCGCCTGGGCTTCTGGAACTGGAGGTGGCGCCTGGGCTGAAAGTGGCGCCTGGACTGGTGCTGCTGGTGTAGAATCACTCCTATTGTCGTTGATGTCCTCATCAGGTGGTCACCAGGGGCCAGACATGGCGTCCTCGTGCCGGGCTGGGTGTAGACGGTAAGGTGCTGGCCTCTACTTCCTTCTAAATGGTCTTGTTGATCTTGGGATGGAAGTATGCGGCGACGCTGGTTACTGTCTGGTCCAGTGCCTCGATGTCGTGCTGCGTGTAGATGATCCAGTCTTTTGTCACCTGGTCTCCTGTGGTGCTTGCACTCCATCCACAGATTTTCCGCCCGTGCCCTTGATGCTAGAAGAGAAGTTGCAAGATGCCAGATATGGGCATTTTGCAGCCTACACTTGGGTTGAAGGCACGGTGATTACTTGTATGGCTGCTTCTCGTGGCCTGCTATCTTTGTTCTTGTAAATGCTTGCCTCCTTGCTGTCCTTGTTCTTGTAAACGCTATTGATTTTTGATAGCTTTTTGTAACCAAGTTATTTGAATAAAGAGTGGATGTTCCACCGTTTGTACTGTGTGAATTGTTTTCTTGCTTTATGGTTATCTAATCCTTTGGCTAGTGCCTCAAGGCTTTCGACCTTCCATAAAGAAGAAATTTGGAAACCAAAAGCACCCAGATTTGGTTATTTTAATATTCAAACCTTTTAAATCTGTGATGAGTGGTTTTTATAGACAAAGTAGTCGAAGCACCGACGCAAAGAGGGAATTTTTACGCGGAAACACGATCGATGGTACTTTTATAAGTCTATATAATATGATCCCTGGTTACATATGTAGTAGTATCTCTTAACTACTTAGCGACTGGACTAGTCTATGTATAGAGATCTAGTCTTTCATGTGCTTAAGAACTACTTGATATTGTAGTGCCCTTTATAGATTAGGGTCTTTTTGAGCTTTTCTGCTTGAAGAGAATAGTTTTACTCTTTTGGCCAGATTTGCTTGATTGAAGGAGTGATCTTCCTGACGACTCTTTTTTGGCAACAGCGGCATTGTCCTAGGCTTCCTTGAAGTGATAGAACGCCATTCCGAGTAGGCATCTTGAGGACGAGGTAGTTGTAACTTGGTATAGCTTGAAATTTGATTAGCGCGGTCTTCCAAAAATTGCGTTGTATGGAGTACTGAAGTCGATTACTTCGAAGCTCAAGTATTCTGTCCTCGACATGTTGCCATTGCTGAAGGTTACGGGAAGGGTTACTGACCCTATTGGCATAGCTTCTATGCCTGGAATGATTCGGAAGAACAGGGCGGTCGCGGGTACCATCCATTTTTTGGAGTTGAAACCCATATCATGTAGGGATGAGACTGTCAGTAGATTAAGTCCAGCTCCTCCGTCTATTAGTACTTTCGTAGTCTTGAGAGTACCAATTTCTGATTTTACTATAAGTGGTGGTGGGTTTTATTCTGAAAAGGTTGCCCACTGATCCTTCTCTGAGAAGGAAATGTTGGTATCTGTTTTTCTTGGGAAGAATCGCCTAGATACTGGTATTGGTTTCTTTCCCTGGTGTCCTTTTATGGCGTCATGGTGTTGATAGGTGTAAGTCTCCTCTGGTACATCCTGAACTGAAGTAGTCTTTTGATTCTTCACAGGGATCCCTAGTGCCTTTTCCAGAGTGTAGCATTCTTTAGTGAAGTGCTTTTGATTTGGGTGCAATGTGCATCTCTTGTTAAGTGCTTCCTTGAATGCTGCTGAATTGGAGCTTGATTTTAGCTCGTTGAGCTGTTGAATGACTATTGTTGTGTCCTCGACTGGTTTTCTCTTGAGAGTACTCTGAATCTCTTAAGGCTGTATCTTCCAGTTGTTTTGAGGATCATATTGCTCTACTGTGGCGATCTGTAGACGTGCCTCTGAGTCATCTCTTTCTTCTACATACGAGGCCTCATAATCATCGAGTTGTTTGATGATCGTGGTGGTTAACCCTCGAAGATTTTTGTTTTCGGTAGTTTGATGCATGAGGGATAGCCTAAAGTGTAGTTCCATGGCGTTGGCCGTTGGAGAATTGCAGAACTTGCTTGGCTGAGCGAATCTGCTGCTGCCTATTTTATTCCGCAGAGTAGCGCATCGCTCTGCTCTCCTTTGGTTTTTGACCACTCGACTGTTCTTCTCTCCTGCTCCTGAGGACTGTTTAGTGTTTCTGATAGAGCTGAAGTGCCCGATCTTTCGGTGAGTGGAGGATAATTTTGATTTGGTGGAAGTCGACCCTCACGATCCGACTACGACGAGCGAACCCGAAGCGCCAATGCAATCGCTGAACCAACTCCCTGTGGTTACCGACCCTGTTGCAATCAAGATCAGAACTTCCTGTACGCAATCAAAGAACGAACAAGAAAAAGAAGGCGAGCAATCTTAATATCACTCGAAGGTGGAGTTCTGAATCACACGAGGACAGCACGTATTTGTGCGTGTTCGGTGTAGCTAAAGCTAGATGTAAAACAAAACTCGAGGATGCTAATGACGGCTATAGGGTTTAATAGCACGGCC
Source organism: Urochloa ruziziensis (assembly GCA_015476505.1). Lineage (NCBI taxonomy): Eukaryota > Viridiplantae > Streptophyta > Magnoliopsida > Poales > Poaceae > Urochloa > Urochloa ruziziensis. Next base: position 36,502 of record WEIB01000169.1, read on the forward strand.
ACAAGGGAGTTAGAGTCGTGCTACAACCCTAGGACGCGTCCCTAATGGACCCAACTCGATACACGGCCCATTGGGCCAAAATAAGGTGGCGCAGCACCTTGGACAGAAAACAGTCCGACTCAAAATGACGATTTCAGCCGCCTCGGTGAAGATATGAAGGTGAGTCTGGATCCATCTGAAAGTAGACTTGATAAGCTTTCCATCAACTACTTGATTGTCCAAAACGGAGTCCGGATGAAGTCGTGGCGGCCGTCACAAGTTGACGTTCGTGCGCAGTCCGAATCCAGCCACATATCCTTCATTCTTTAGCACCATGACGTAGTTCAACTCTCTTGCACGAGCCCGAGTGATCGGCCCTGAAGGTGGTGCTTGGGGTGAAGGTGCTGCTGGTGTAGATGTACCGGTGATGTCCTCATCATCCTCCCCTTCTTGAACTGAAGTCGTCCTCGACGGCAACTCCTCATCCTCGCCCGCATATGGTTTCAAATCTGCAACATTAAAACTAATAGAAACACCAAACTCTGCAGGCAGGTCAAGGACATAAGCATTATCATTAATCTTGGTTAGCACTTTAAAAGGACCAGCAGCACGAGGCATTAATTTAGAAGGACGCAAAGTAGGAAAACGATCCTTCCTCAAATGCAACCAAACCATATCACCAGGTTCAAAAGTAACATGTTTTCTTCCTTTACTACCAGCAACTTGATACTTAGCATTAGTAGCAGCAATGGTTTGTTGTGTTTGTTCATGTAGGTTAATCATATGGTCAACATGTTCAACGACATCAATATGTGGGGCGTCCACAGCATCAAGCAAAAATAAATCAATAGGCACCCGAGGAATATAACCATAAACAATCTGAAAAGGGCACATCTTTGTAGAAGAATGTGTTGCATGATTATAAGCAAACTCAACATGAGGTAAACAATCTTCCCAACGGTTCAGATTTTTATCCAAAACAGCCCTAAGCATGGTTGACAAAGTTCTATTGACCACTTCAGTTTGTCCATCAGTTTGTGGGTGACAAGTTGTGCTAAACAGCAATTTAGTGCCTAATTTGTTCCGAGGCACCTCCAGCGTTTTGTAAACGCCAAAATGTCCCATTAGTCCGCCTCCATGAGCTTCCTGTAACAACAAAAGACGAACCGAGCTAGCTGGAATACACAGCTTGTTAGCGCGAAACAGGAACCCATCCTGCATGTGAAATTTCCCCCATGGTTTACCAGTCATACAATGTTTATAAGCATCTTTAAAATCATTATCATCAACATATTGATCCTTCATAGTGTGTAAACCAAAAATTTTAAAATCCAATTGTGACAGCATATTATATCGATCGAGACAAAGCATCAGCAATCACATTGTCCTTCCCGTTCTTGTGTTTAATGATGTAAGGAAAAGACTCAATGAATTCTACCCAATTAGCATGAGGACGGTTCAGATTAGTTTGGGTATGAATATGTTTTAAAGCCTCATGATCAGAATGGATTATAAACTCACGATGCCAGAGATAGTGCTGCCACGTTTGCAAAGTACGCACTAAAGCATAAAGTTCTTTATCATAAGTAGAATATTTCAAACTAGCACCGCTTAATTTTTTACTGAAATAAGCAACCGGTTTTCCTTCTTGTAACAGAACAGCACCTAACCCAATACCACTGGCATCACATTCGAGCTCAAATATTTTACCAAAATCAGGCAATTGCAAAAGAGGAGCATGTGTTAACTTATCTTTCAATGTAGTGAAGGCGAGCTCCTGGGAATCAGTCCAAGTAAAAGGCACACCTTTCTTTGTAAGCTCATGTAGAGGTGCTGCAATAGAGCTAAAATCTCGAATCGACGGTAGAAACCTGCAAGCCCAAGAAAACTCCGAATCTGCGTAACCGTTGTCGGTGTAGGCCATTCCCGAATTGCATCAATCTTGCTGCTATCCACCTCAATACCCTGTGGAGTAACAACATAACCAAGAAACGAAACACGTTGTGTGCAGAAGATGCATTTTTCCATGTTAGCAAACAAGTGAGCTGCACGCAACGCATTAAAAACAGCACGCAAATGTTCGAAATGCTCTTCCATAGACTTGCTGTAAATCAAGATATCATCAAAATATACAACAACAAACAAACCTATGAAAGGCCTGAGGACTTCATTCATCAAACGCATAAAAGTGCTGGGAGCATTAGTCAAACCAAACGGCATAACCAACCATTCATATAAACCAAATTTAGTTTTAAAAGCCGTTTTCCATTCATCGCCCAATTTCATTCGAATCCGATGGTAACCACTACGCAAATCAATCTTAGTAAAAATAATGGCACCACTAAGCTCATCTAGCATATCATCAAGGCGTGGTATAGGATATCAATAACGAATAGTGATGTTATTAATAGCACGACAATCTACACACATACGCCACGATCCATCCTTCTTTGGAACAAGTAACACTGGAACGGAGCAAGGACTAAGAGACTCACGAATGTACCCTTTGTCAAGCAACGCCTGGACCTGGCGCTGAATCTCTTTCGTCTCGTCGGGATTTGTGCGGTACGGGGCGCGATTCGGAAGCTGTGCGCCGGGAATGAAGTCGATCTGGTGCTCAATGCCACGAAGTGGAGGTAGTCCCGATGGTAAATCTTTGGGAAAAACATCAGCGTACTCCTGCAAAATGTTAGCAACCGCAGGGGGAATATCCAAAGATGGTACATCATCAAGTGAAACGAGCACACTAGAACATACAAGTGCATAACAAGGTAGCTCATCAACACAAAGATCAAAAAATCAGCACGTGTAGCAAATAAAACAGGCGCATTCAACTTGATTTCAGAAGGTGATGGTACAAGTTGTTTAGCATTTTTAGCGGCTCAAGCAAGGTCATCTTTAACAATTTGTTCAGGTGTCATGGGATGTATAATTATTTTATGACCTTTAAACATGAGAGAATAATGATTCGAACGACCATGATGCAAGCTATCAGTATCATATTGCCAAGGTCTACCAAGTAACAAAGAACATGCCTCCATAGGAATAACATCACAATCAACAAAATCAGAATAGGCACCTATGGAGAACGGAACACGTACCGACTGTGTTACTTTAATCTTTCCACCATCATTAAGCCACTGAATATGATAGGGATGCGGATGCTTATGGGTGGGTAAGGACAACTTCTCTACCAGCGCTGTACTCGCCAAGTTGTTGCAGCTACCACTATCAATGATGATGCGAATCGACCGCTCCTGCACAACACCCTTTGTATGGAAAAGAGTGTGTCGCTGATTTTTCTTTGGCGGGGCGACCTGTGTACTAAGAACACGCTGCACAACCAGACTTTCATACCTATCTGTGTCACTAGAAGTAGCATGGACCGTCTCATTATCTGCATGGTTAGTGGCAATCATAGTATGGTGAGGTTCATCGGAATCACTAGCAGAAGAGTACTCACCATCGTCACGTATGATCAAAGCACGGGTGTTGGGACAGTCCCGAATCATGTGCCCAAAGCCTTGGCAACGAAAACACCGAACATCTCGTGTACGTCCCGAGGAAGAAGCTGCGCCTGGTGTAGGTTTCGTCGAAGGTGCTGCAAGTTTCGTCGTCTTCTCACGCGGCGTAGTGCTAGGTGTAGAAGGTGCTGGAGTGGAAGATGTAGAGCTGGACGACGGGCTTCTTCCTGCAAAAGGGTTAGTATATGTCTTCGAACGGCGTCCCTGCACTTCACGTTCAGCTTTGCAAGCATATTCAAATAACGTGGTCATATCATTATACTCCTTATAATCAAGTATATCCTGAATTTCCCTGTTCAATCCACCACGAAATCGTGCCATGGCAGCATCATCCTGTTCAAATAAACCACAACGAATCATACCCTTTTGTAACTCTTGGTAATACTCCTCAACGGATCGTTGGCCTTGCTGGAATCGCTGCATGGTGTTAAGCAAATCTCGGGCATAATAAGAAGGAACAAAACGATGTCGCATAGCGGCTTTTAATTGAGCCCAAGTAGATGGAACAGCAATGGGATGTTTGAGTTTATATTCACGTCACCAAATTAAAGCAAACTCAGTAAATTCACTAATAGCAGCCTTAACTTGAGACGTAGCAGGGATATCATGACATGAAAATTTTTGTTCTACCTCTAACTCCCAATCAAGATATGCAGTAGGATCATACTTGCCATTAAAAGTAGGAATCTTAAATTTAATCTTCGCAAATGAATCATTAACCGGATTACGTACCACACGGCAGGCACGAGGTTGACGGTCTCCATCCTCATATTCCGTGTCACCACCATAGCCCTTCTGCAAGTCCGTGAGCGTCGTGTTCATCGTCGTGAGCGTCGTGTTCATCGCATCAAGCCGGGCCGTCAAGGCGTCAAATGTACACTTGGCGGCTGTCTGAGCAAGGTCCTGCTGGTCGAGACGCTCATTGGATGAAGAGAGCGCGGAATCAACCTTCTCGTGCAGCGTCTTTATGTCGTCTTTAAGTCCATCAAGGTCTGCCCGCATGCCTTGCAGCTTGGAGTCCATCTTGTCGTCGTCTCCTGACATGGTTAGCGCAAACACAAGAAAAACAGATCCTACGACAACAAAGGTGTGGGTGGAAAGCTCACAAAGATGCTGCGATCAAGTTCTTATCCGTTCTTACCAAGCAACAGGGGCGATCGCAGACAACAAGTGGCACCTGTGAAAGATTGGAGCAGCGATTGCCTGGAGAAACAAAAGTCTGCTCGTCGTAGGAATATGTGTAGTTCTGGGTAGGCTGCACTCAAGTCAAGGATTAGCACAATCAAACAATAAATGCAAAGCTGAATAATAGTGCTAAACACGTAACAAAGCTGCTGGTAACAAGTGCCACCCGCGATGGATCAAGGGAAGGCAACAAGGAAGTGGGCTGCAGAAACGGAAAATCTCTCGGGCCGCGTTACGCTGTGTAAACAGCGTTTTTTGGCCTCGAAACCGGGTTCACCTGGCGCTACGCGTGGTGCCCTGTATAGGAGATTTCGTAAGCTTTTCGAAAAAAAAAGAACGCTGAAATCGGAGATCCGAGCGAAAAGTTATGGCCGTTACAAAACGGGTGTTCGTAACGACACAAACCTGCCAAACGAAAAACCGAACTTTCCAAAAACGAACTGCTCTTTCCTTTTTTTTTAATTCTTTCCTTTGTCTTTCTTCTCAGAACTTTCCTTTTTTTCCTTTTTTTTCTTTCCTTTCTTTTTTTTCCTTTTTTTTTTCTTTCCTCAAACAGAAACACGAAACCGAGTAGGGTTCGGTTGGATCGGCGGCGCGTGGAGTGCGGCTTGGGGAAAGAAAACGAAACCGAGTAGGGTTCGGTTGGAGGGGGTAACGGCGCTGGTGGTGATGATGATTGCGACGGTGGTGGTGCTGGTGGCGAGGTAGGACAGCGGCGGCGGCGGTGGCGGTGGTGTAGATGGGAAGCGGCGGAAGCACAAAGTGACCAGAAACAAATTAACGCGAAGCACACAAATTCAACAACGCAAATTATTGAAAGAAAGTGCAAGGCGAAGAAAGGTTTTGGGACAATGGTCTAACCTGAATTTTTTTTTGGGGTTTTGTGGACTGTAGGTAATGGAACAACACTCGATAAAAACTCACCGATCAACCTGGAAAGCTGATACCACTTGATAGAGCTGACGTGCCCGATCTTTCGGTGAGTGGAGGATAATTTTGATTTGGTGGAAGTCGACCCTCACGATCCGACTACGACGAGCGAACCCGAAGCGCCAATGCAATCGCTGAACCAACTCCCTGTGGTTACCGACCCTGTTGCAATCAAGATCAGAACTTCCTGTACGCAATCAAAGAACGAACAAGAAAAAGAAGGCGAGCAATCTTAATATCACTCGAAGGTGGAGTTCTGAATCACACGAGGACAGCACGTATTTGTGCGTGTTCGGTCTAGCTAAAGCTAGATGTAAAACAAAACTCGAGGATGCTAATGACGGCTATAGGGTTTAATAGCACGGCCACAAGGGTGCTACAACCCTAGGACGCGTCCCTAATGGACCCAACTCGATACACGGCCCATTGGGCCAAAATAAGGTGGCGCAGCACCTTGGACAGAAAACAGTCCGACTCAAAATGACGATTGCGGCCGCCTCGGTGAAGATATGAAGGTGAGTCCGGATCCATCTGAAAGTAGACTTGATAAGCTTTCCATCAACTACTTGATTGCCCAAAACGGAGTCCGGATGAAGTCGTGGCGGCCGTCACAAATTGATGTTCGTGCGCAGTCCGAATCCAGCCACATATCCTTCATTCTTTAGCACCATGACGTAGTTCAACTCTCTTGCACGAGCCCGAGTGATCGGCCCTGAAGGTGGTGCTTGGGGTGAAGGTGCTTCTGGTGTAGATGTACCGGTGATGTCCTCATCAGTTTCCGAGAGCTCAAGCAATGCTTCCCTTTTGTAGATATTGGCTTCTTCAAAGTCTTTGAGGCCAATCATGTATATGGCACGGTCCTGATGGTGTGCCATGTTGATGTTCTTAATTTGAGACCTGTCTTGATCGGTTTTGAAACTTGAGATGTGTGAGCTGTAACTCCTGTTGATTGAGTGGTTTGTCTACGACCAATCCACCATTCTTCCTTCTAGTGTTGAGGTTATAAATAGGCACTGCCTAGTTGCACCATCAGGGCCTTCGTCATCCGAGTCCGAGTCGTAGTTGAGTACTTGAGCTGCATCCTTGCACGAAGTAGCATGCTCTAGACCGATCCGAATTAGGATATCCACATACTGCTCAATCATTGACTCAAATTGGGAGCATATGAGTCTTTGGTAAGAGATGCTAAGTTGTGTAATCCGAAAGTGGGTAGGGTTGGGTGGGTGTTCAAACTACTCGTCGAAATTGAGCCGGATTCGGGGTGAATTTGCTGAGAGGAGTTCAAGATCATTCTTGATTCGAGCAGTTGCCCCTTGACGACGTCAGACAGCTGGATTTCGTCGAAATTTTTGACGAACTCTTCCATGCGTGGCGATGCCGTTTCTGTCTGGAGTGAGCCGCTGTCGTTGGTTCTCCCCTTGAGTTTGGTTCCGAGAGCAACGCCTCCCCGGATCATTGTTAACGGCCGTTATATGCCACTTGGCCGTCAACCTTTCCAAATAATGAGGGAACTCAAGTGATTTAAACTAACGAGTTCCACGAGTTTTGTGCACCAATATGTTTTGCAAGGAAATACATGTAATATGGTGCATAAATATCAACATTGGTGAAGCCATACGAGTGAAGGTTCATCTCGAGACAAAAGGAACTTGGACATGGTGCAAACATTTTCTAAATCACATATTTTACAATACCATGTCGAAGAGCTCTCCGAGATGATCGAAATGGACACTTGGATGACCCAATTCGGAGTCCGGACGGGAAAGTTATGCCTCCGAGAAAATCGCCAGCGAAACCTGTCCGTCCGGTCAGCCTGACTTAGGCCAAACGGCCTGGACAAGGCCAGCCGGCCATGCACTCTCTCCAAAAGGCCCTAAGCTTTGCACAATGGCCTTAGGGAGTCACCAATGGACCCCCAAGTAAGGAATTGACAAGCATGGATGAAATTAAGACCGAAAGGCCTAAGCCATGGATTGGAGGGTCCATCTACATAGGATTCTCGGACGGCTTCAAATCAACACAACCAAAACAGCCTCAAGGGACAACATGCAACCATTGATGAGTGAGTCGGTGCAACGAAGGGCCGAGAGGAGCCAGGGCCAGGCCGAATGGCCTCCCCTAGGCCGGCCAACCTCTAACCATGACAACCGTCACCAATCCCTCAACTACCGACCTCAGGACATCATCCGGAGTGTGCACAAGAAAGACGGTGCCAGGTGGCGAGAATTCCAGACCGAACGGCCTAAGTGAGGCCGGCCGGCCCACTTTCATGGCGGTTACACCTCCCCTTTCGCGTGGAAGCTAAGCAAGCATGTGGCTTAACATCTACGCTGGCTTCCATGCTTGGGAGGCTATAAAAGGCGCCCTTCACCCCCACTCAAGACACAACAAAATAGAGGAGAAGAAGCTCTAGGGCGAAGCGCTACCACTCCCATACTTAGAAAATAGGGAGAGAGGTGAGGTGAGAGTCCGGGAGAGAAGCCGGAACTGCCTGTTTCTCTTCCACTTGGTACCTCGGCGGATGCGGCTCAACTTCGAGTAACATTCGGGTCTTGTCTGGTAATTCTGGTTCCCTCTGATTTATTAAGCATTCAGACTTGCTAGCTTTTGTTCATTGGTTCCTCGTTCACTACTTAGTAGTGGGTGCTTTGCTTTGATATCAAGTGAAGTAGTAATTATTAGTACATGCGTGGTGCCTAGACTAGTCGTTACCTTGGTTTGCACCCAGTTCAACGGAATAGTTGTGGTAGCCGGCAGGTGGTGACAGCCCTGTCCGGTCGACGTAACCCACCATGTTAGTTCTGTACTGTAGGACTTAGGGGTAGGCGGTACCACTCCCCTTCGCATCCCTTTTTTTGACTGGTGGTGTCTCAGGCGCCCGAAGTGAACTCTCTTGAATAAGTCTGCCTTGCTTGATCTATCGAAATATCCAGTATTGCTACACAAGTACCCTCTCTACCCTTAGCCTTTTTATCTCTTCCTTCCTTTTCGTTGTCATCCATATCCCCCATATTACCCTTCCGGACGAATTAATTAAAGGATTAGTACACTTCTCGTTCCCCGTGGAAATCGATCCCTAGAATACTCCCGGGTGAAAGCTACATCTGTAGGTCATAAGAAATACCAACAAGCTTTCGGGCGCCGTTGCCGGGGAACGGTAGCTGTTCTTATCCCGAACCTAGTTCGTCCACATATCATCCACCTACTATCACGAATTCCACTCCTACCTTATATCAATTCTCAGCTCCAAAAGCTGAAGATCTGGAGCCACCACCATCATCTCACCCCGTGGAAAGCTCTGGCTACAGAATACACACAAAATTCATAGCCAAGATCAAAGAGAATCCATTTTCTGGAGCTGAAGGGGAGAATCCTTATGTTCACTTACGGGAATTTGAGCAAATTTGCTCATGTCTCGTGATTACGGGGATGGCCCAACAAACTCTGAAGTGGAAGGTGTTTCCCTTCTCTTTGACGGGTCGAGCAAAGAAATGGTGTGATCACTATCGTGAGAGAGTGGAGGGAAGTTGGGAGACACTACGAGATAAATTCTACCTAACCTTCTTCCCTGAATCTCGGGCCGCTGACCTTCGAATCGAGGCCCTCACCTTCAAACAAAGGGAAGGAGAATCACTAGGGCCGCTTGGGCTCGATTTACCTATCTTACGGCCACGGTATCTGATCTAGGGATCCCTGAACCCATCCTTCTAATACATTTCAGAAGAGGTCTCGAAATTGAATCAGCCGAATTCCTAGATTCGTCCTCAAGAGGATCTTTCACTCATTTGACACCCAGTGAGGGGAGGGCCATTCTAGACAAAATTCTAGTGAACACCCCTTACACTGGGATCTATGATGAATTCCCAGAAGAAATTCCTGAGGAGGCCATAAAAGAGACATCCGTGTCGGAAGATGTGAAAGCATCACAAGAATCCACACCAATCGTAACACATCTCTCCGATACTCTCCCTGAACCAACACCCTCGTACGATCATCATCGACCTTTCCTATATTCTATGTTCGACGATGATGAATCCATAGCATACGGTGATGCCCCATCATCACCAGGGAAATAAGATGATGCTTATAGAAAATCTGAGATAGTGACCTCTAACCCACAAAAAGAATCCTTGTCCAATACTGAGCAGTACTCACCATACCTTAGGACAAAGTTCCCATTCATTCAAACCCAGGGTTGGACTGAGCAACCTAAGAAGGATTCACCATCGCATAACCCAGATTTCCAATTCTCAAAGGACAAATTCGGATCCTCTAGGGAGGATTCACCACCCCTTAATCCGGAGATTCAATTCTCAGAAGATGAATTTGAATTTTCCGATGAGGAGTTCAAAGTTTCTGTCTCATCAAACCCCTCAGAGTTCCAAGAATTATATCTATCTCAAAATCATTTTTGTGACTTCGAGGAGAATATTTGCCTTCTTGACCCAGAAAAATCAAAGGACTTCCATATCAAAGGAAAAGATACGCCTCGAGAGTACTATAAGCTCAATTTCGAAAATGTTTGCTCTGTAGACACTCCTGAGGTAGCAAATTCCTTGTTGGGTTGGGAAGGAAATGATGAGTATAGAGATTTCATCTTTGAAAAAACAAAAGATCTATGTTTTTCTATGAAAACTCCATCTCCTCTCACTATTAGCGCACACGATGACTCCAACCACCGCCTACCTTATCAAGACGGTTTCAAAAGAGTGGTTATGGATGATTTTGTTTATCATAAATATTGCAAATCTCATCGTGGTTTGTTGTGCTAACCTTGCAGGTAGATATCGTGAATGAAATCCAAAGATTGGTGATGAAGGGAGCCACAACACCAAGCTAGCTGCAACATCAAGAAGAGGCTCCTAAGGTCGAGCTTTTGACCATAAACAAGCACTGCCGGGAGGTAACCCGTATTTTTCATTCATTTTTTATTATTCTTTTTCCTTTCTTTCCAATTTCATCAAAATATATTAAAAAACAATAAAAACTTGAATAAAGGCTCCCTGGTTCTTGAACCAGTGGAGCCCCTCTTTTTGTTTCCACCTTTTGCTTTTGAATAACAGTACCAGAACAAGTACAAGTGTGGGGGAGATCCCTCAAGCTCATCATCAACATACACATTCGAGGTTCCCCATGAAGGTTCGCACAACATCGACTGCGCTAACATGACAAGAAAAAAAATGATGGTACATGCACTCCACCTCTTGCTCCTTAATTCATGAGTTTGATTGAATTTCAATCCCTATTATTAAAATCAATCTCAAGATAAAATAATTCACCTGGCTATGCCTACCCTTCATGTTCCCATGTTTGGCTTGCATATGTTTTATTCCTTACTATGACCTTGATGCTTGTGAACAAAAATCATTAGGACCTCATGTTCATCTAAGTAGTTGATGTTTGAGACATGGATTGATGATATGATCTTCGCTCTTAATGTTTGAGTGCTTGGGAAATTTATTTGAAAATTTGAAAACCCTTTGCAAAGATCCTCTTTGATATGCCAAAGTCCTACCAAAGCCATATGATGAGTTATCTTGAAAACCATGTACACATATGCTACTTGTCATTGCATTGAGCTTTGTCAAATTGTTGTGACCCTTGTGAGGATTCCTTTCATGCTTTCATGATCAAGATTCACGTGCACGCCATATATCCCCCTTGCTATACTTCTACACTAGAAGTTAGCATTGTATCATTCATCCATCCATTCCACAAAATAAATGCTCCATCATGTATGTTTAAGTGTCACTCCTCAATTATTGTTACAAAAGAGACATGGCTATCAAAAAAAATATGGACACATGGAGGTCCACGCAAAAAAACAAGGTTGGACACATGAAGGTCCAAGAAAGAAAAAAGAAATATGATAGCCATGTTCTCAAAAGATTTTTTTTAAAAGGAGAGAGACCACGCACAAAGGAGTTGTTTATTCCATCCACCATCCATCATACTCATACACATGCACATCTTGATATGATTGTATGATTTGATTTCTTCTTGGATCTGCTCTTTGACTTTGCAATACATGTGATGCGAGTATGCCTCATCTTCATACCCTACCTTGAGCTCCACATATAGCCATCATTAGAAGTAGGATAAAGAAAGGCAAGTTAATGCCTTGGTGAGGATATATACACATTGAGAGATCTGAGAGAATCAAATGAGGAGCAATGCAAAGGTTTGTTTTTTATCTTGTTGAAAAATCCTAAGCTACTTGGCACTTAGAGTTAAAGTGACTTGATTCATGACCGTTCCACTCCTCAACTAATCAAGATGGCATGATAGACACTAAAAAATTCACAAGTACAAGGTATGACTTGGAATATCTCTTATGCTTTGTGGCAGAACCGCTCAAATTAATCCGGCTTAAGTGCGCTAACCTTCCATTGGTCATCACGCAATTAAATTGGAGTAATCTGACAGTCTGTCGGGTCGAGCCCGATGCAACCACGAACAGTTACCTCGATCGAAACAAGTCATACAAATACCCACTCGAAGGTGGATCCTAGAGATTACAACAATCCACAAATATTAAATAGGTCCCACTTGAGGTAATTTATTACAAACCAAGTTCAATGCATAAGTAACTGTTAAATCAGAGTTTTCGAAAGCAGCGGAAATAAACTAATTGTTCGAAGCGGTAATAACATCACGTGAAGCCGTCGTGACGTCACTCAGAAGCATCCTCGTCCCAAACAACAGACCAGCCACGAGGAAGGGTGGTTGGCCAGGTAAGACCGGCAACCATCTCCTCAAGAGCGCTACCAGAAAATAATTCCACAAGCAAGGCTGAGTATACTAATACTCAGCAAGACTTAACCGTCGGGTGTTAGCTACAACACCAACTTCTAGACACGCAAGGCTTTTGGCTGGTGGGTTTGTTTTGCCAAAGAGCGACTAAGAGTGGATCCTTACTTTCAATATTTTAGCATCAAGTTCTAGTTAAGTTAACCATTTAGGTAAGCAACCTGTACTAATCAAGCAAGTGGAGCAAGCAATTAAGCAAGCATCAAGTTTCTATCCAACATCATGTTCCACTTCTTACTCAATGTAGCAGCGGGGTTAAGCAGTCTCATTAGCTGCGAGAGACAGACAGTTCGAACCGATTTTTAACCTTGCAAGGGGGACCCAAACACTCGGATCATCGCACTCAGCCAAAGGCTAGCGCTACCAGGTAGTTCCCATCAATTCCCCCAGTCGCGTCCAGGACCAAACTCCCCCTGGCATACGAGGTCTAAGGCTGGCCGAACCAACACTTACGCCCCTCGTACCCACATGTTCGAGGCATGGGGAAGAAGTTGCCGATAGGAGCAGCAAAAGTCCGCACCCTGGAGTCATGTAGGTACTAAACTTACCGACCCCATAGAATCGACAAGCGCTTGGTACTTTCAAAAGCTTAACCATCGGTACCACACCATTCGGCCTTAACCAACATTAGCATACACGGACGGGGCATCTACATGACAAAAATCCCCGCCCGTCATCCTTATGATTCCAACATAAGTAAAGCAGTTGATTCCTATATCTCGCGAGTGACAGGAAATCACTCGACTTTTACCGGGTCCTTATAGCGGGGCAGCTATCGACCTATCATACTAGTATTGCAAAGCATAGGTACCTAGGATCATGCAACTAAGGTTTCAATCAATGCCTGAAACGTAAATGCACAAGCATAGAGTACAAAACATAGTTGCAAGATTCGAAACATGGGATATGCTCCGGGGCTTGCCTTTGGGCACAGCGTTAGCTTGGGAGTCCTCGGCAGCGACGTTCGGGTCTTGCTCGACCTGGACAGCGTTCACCTCGCCTTCCGCTTGGCCTTCTCCTTCAGCGGGGACTAGCTCGTAGTCTCCGTCGGCGAGGGCAGGTTCTACACGAATGCATAT
>WEIB01000172.1:0-49940 GCA_015476505.1 Urochloa ruziziensis
TTTTCCTGTAATTGCTCCTTATTTGCTTTATCCTGCAGCACGCCGTCTGAGATCCCCTTTGCGGGTTCTGCGTCGCAGCCAATCGGCGAGACAGAGATCCCGACAATCCAAGTGCCCGAAGTTTCTTCCCACTCGGCTGATACTCCGAGCGATCAGCCTGTGGAGCCGCCACCAGAGTCACCGCGAGCACCAACCCCAGCTCCGTCGAGTCCTGCTCCAGCGTCGCCGACCATACTGCCAGCTCCCCTGGGCAGCCCCCAGCCTGCTCCTGTGATTGAGCAGACTGCGGCGATGGAGGGGCCCCAGACTGCAGAAGTCGGAGTCGCTCCTGCAGCGGTCGTGGCTCCAGGTGGTGGTGCCGCTATGACTCCTCTGGCGGAGTTCAGGTCGCTCCATCGTCGTATGGGGCTGATAGCCGAGGTATTCCTGAGCCACCTTTCTTGTTTAGGTAGAGTACCGAGTGGTACACTTGTTTGTTGTGTCATCTGATTGTCTTTTGTAGGAAATAGCTGCTGATGCCGAGGCCAAAACCTTGGAGATTCAAGAGCTTGCTTCTGCAGCCGCTAAGGCCAACTCCCTGGTGGCCCGAGTGGCTGAGCTTGAAGCCGCTGCGTCCCAACACCAGGCCGAGTTGGAGGAAGCCCGGCGCACCAATCGCGATCTTCGCGGAGAGGTGGAGCAGGCTAAGCTCAACGAAGCCCAGGCCGCACAGGAGCTTAGAGGTATGTTATTCTTTTTTTTATGTCGGACGTGAATATACTATCCAGATCTGACTTTCTGTAGATTACCGGTACCGTATTATGGCCCAATTTGCAGAACTCACTGCCAAGGTGACTCGGCTGGAGGGCGAGGCAGAAGCACTGCGTACCGAGAAGAGCGCGCTGGAAGATGCTGTCTGAGTGGTAGCGGAGGAGATCGAGCCGGATGCAGCATCATCTTCAGCTTCTATCCTCGACCGCACTCGGGCGCTTCCACGCTTCTTTCGGCGCCAGCTTTGCTCCATCAGCCAGGCCAGCTGCGGGCATGTCTTGGCGGTCCTGAAGTCTCTGTTCCCAGCATCAGATCTGGAGCCACTCGGCAGCGGGTACGCTGCTGGCACCTCCGAAGATGATGTGAGCAGACTGCTGCTTGAAGTGGAGCCGATCGCCAATGTCCTGTCCAAGGACGTTGTCGATGACTCTGATGATGCGGCCCCTTCTGGTGTTGGTGACCCTGCAGTTTAAATTTGATAGAATCTCTGTAGTATGCGATAAAAGTAATACTTTTGAACAATGTTTTAAGCCTTTATTATTGTATATAAGTTTTTATGGAACTACTACTCCCTTTCTTTCTGCGCTGGCCTTAATTTCTGAGTGGTTGACCTGTTACGGAGTAGATTAGCCTCGTTGGTCTTAGTCTCATGCCGCCAAGCTTTGTCGTGCGTGTAGAGCTTTGACTTGGCGAGTACTTTCCCCCACGATTTAAAGTTTGTTCCACTCATACTTTATGTGCGTGACGCGAAAGAGGAAATTCGAGTAGTAGATATAATATAGATAGAAGATGAAATCAACTTTGTTGACAATTTAGATGATATTTATAAATTTGCCGAGTCGAAACTGGGGATGATTATCCACAAAAACCACTCGGGGAAAAATATCTTAAAGAAATAAGAAATTAATACATGACCTGTCGGTTGGTGAGCTTCTGCTGGCGCTTTGTCTCGAAACCTTCCGGTCCTCCGTAGATCATATGGACCACTCGGTCGGCCTCCTAAAAATCGTCGCCAGCTTCAGTCGTCTCTCCTGTCGTCTCTTGGGGAACTATCGTTCCTCCTTTTGTAGGGAGGGCCTCTGTTGCCCCCAGTGAAAGCTCGCTTCAACCCGTAGCACTCTCGTGCCGAGTGCTTATGCTTGTGGTATGGACATTGCTCATCGAGCATGCGCTGGAAATCCTCTGGAGTTACCCAGCCTCTGGGCCGGTCCAGAGTGGCGACCATATCACCCTCGCTCTTCTTTTTGCGAGGGTGACTGTCGCTGCGACGATGGTCGTCGTGACGATCTTCGTCCTCGCGGCGGTGGTGCTTGCGGGTCGTCTTGTTCTCCTCCTCCCAGCGATTCTTGAGCTCGCTGAGTTGTTCCTTCTCCGCGATCTCCGCGTCCGCCCACGTGCTAGCGACCCGAAACATGTCATTGACAGTCGCGGGTGGCTTTCGAGTCCACTTGTGGATCAATCTTCCGTCGGAGATGCCGTTCTGGAAGGCGGTCATCACCTCCTGATCCGTCACGTCCGTAATGGAGTTGCACTTCTCCGAGAACCTGCGAACGAAGTCATGCAGGGTCTCGTTCTTGCACTGTCGTATCTGGCCGAGGAGTCGTTTGCTCCCGGGCCTCTCCCAGGTTCCGAGATAGTTACCGACGAGTGCGGTAAGCTAATCCCAGTTGTCGATGGCGTCCTACGGAAGTCCTGCCAGCCAGTTGCGGCAGTCCTTGGTGAGCATGATGGGAAGGTAGTTTGCCATCACGTCCTCATCGCCGCCGGCCGCTTGTACGGCGGTGTAGTAGATCTGAAGCCATTGGGATGGATCAGACTTCCCGTCGTACTTGTCGATATCCGACAGCTTGAAGCCTCTGGGCCATGTTACGCTCCTCAAGCGCTCGGTGAACGACTGGAATCCGCCGATCCGACCTCTGGGGCGGGAACCACTTGGACCCGAGCCGTCTGTTGTTCTTGGGGGAGTGCTCTCCCTCCTGCGATCCCGATCCCTGGGCGGGGAACGGGTCCTCCGATAGGTCCGAGTCCTGGGTGGAGTTCGGTCCCGTCGGTAGGTTCTGCTGCGCGGTGGAGTTTGCTCCCTTGGCGGGGTCGACCGCCTGCGTGGGGGAGCCGCTCGTCCTCGCGGCGGAGTACGACCGCCGTCGTTGCCGCGCCTTGGGCTACCGGAGGGGTCAGAGTAGTCTGACTCCGTCGAGTAGCCGCTCCTGTTGGAGTTACGACGGGGATTCCCATGATCCCGATCGTATTCTTCGCGACGTCGGATCTCCTCGCGATGACGCTCCTCAGTGCTGCTGCGGATGACGTCCCTCGCGTCTCGATCTCTGTTGATCGTGGTGCGAAGATATTCATCACGATCCGATCCACCGCTGGTCCGGCGAAGAGACAGCCCGGGCTCAGCGGCGGCCGTACGTGTTCTGCCCTGCATCTGGTGGACCTGGACGGAGGCGGCCTGCACGAAAGCCCTTACCTTTTCCAGGCCTGGAGTGCTGGGTGGCAGCCGACTGATTTCCTCGTCGATGGTGACGAGGTTCTGGACCGGCGTCTCGTAGACGTCGAATCCGTTGTACTCGAACATGCCGTCGCGCATCAGGTTCCGACTGCTTCTCCTGTCGCGCCGATCCCGATGACGACGGTGATCCTCCGAAGGTGGTTCTTGAAGTCGAACGGTGCCAGATCCTGATGCGGTGGCCCCGTGTGGTCGGGCGGCTCTATGAGTCGCCCGACTGGCGTTGCGTCCTCGACGCTGGTCCCTGACTTCAGTCGTCTCTTCGGCCGGGGTGACCTCGTCCTCTGACACAGGGTTAGGTGGCGTCGCTGGTGCCACCATGTAGCAGTATGACCCGGCTCCTTCTTGCGCGAGGTAATCTTCCTCGGACTCGGAGAGGTCGGTTGTGGGCGTGTAACGCTCCAGGCTACTCGGAGTTAATCCTCCGGGTGATCCTAGCAGTTCCGGCTCCGTAGAGGAGTCAGACGCGGTGTAACCTTCTTGCAGGTCGTCCAGGATTGAGGGTCCCCGTGGGTTTGACTCGTAGAAGTCGCTCTCAGAGGGAGAATCATCCGCCTGGACGATGTCCTTCATCTTCTGCTTCTGGGTAAGCGCGCGGAAGCCGGGGGTCTGGATGGTGATGACCTCAGGGCTCGGGATGCGCGTCGGCTGAGCGTTTGCGCTCTGAGAGGACTCGGCGACGCGACTCTCAAGAGCCGGATCGGATCCGAGTGGTTGTTGATCTGCTCCCGACTGGTTGGGCCTCGCGTTTTGCGATGGACTCAGCGAGGCAGAGACGGCGCGATCAGATGCGATCGGACCGGATTGGGCCGTAATGGCCGAGGTTGGCGCCAGAGAGGAAACCTCCGTGGCGGTTGCAGCTCCTGCCGCTTGGGTATCCAAGGCGGCAGTGGTGATGTTCCCGAACTGGATCTCGAATCCGTCGACGTTCGGGAGGTTGCAGCTGTCCAAGATCTTGACGCGATCCATCAGGCTCACCAGATTGATCTCGGCGATATCCCCTACCTGGCACGCCACTGTCGGTGATATATTCTCCGGCAGTCTTCCACGGGGTAGCCCACGGAAGTGATTTGTATGTACGGAAGATCGCAAAGATCGGAAGCAAGATGGTTAGGATGGACAGACACAAGGGTTTAGACAGGTTCGGGCCGTCGACTCGACGTAATACCCTACGTCCTGTTTTGGGGTGTTATATTGTGTGGATTGTATGTCGATGTGAGTTGAGTTGTTGTGGTTCCATGTTTTGGAGGGGGTCCCTGCCCGCCTTATATATCGGGGGGCAGGGTTACAAGTCGGTTTGTAGCCGATCCTATCCCTAAGGATCCTTTCCTTCTTTACAAAAACTCCTATTCTAACTAGAACTCCTCCTTCCAGATCCTTCCTTCGTGCGCCGACTTGTCCCCGTCATCAGGTCCAGAACGGTGGGCCGGGCCGCCCCCTATTGGTGGGCTGCCAGGCTTGCTCGTGAGGTACCCGGGTACACAAGGGGTGGCACATGCAACAACATGCTCCTGTCCGGTATTGGTACGTAAGGAGTGGCGGCGGCATCCTCAACGGCTTGTGTCGTCCGTCGGCGGCCACCAGCCACCACCCTCAGCGGCCTGGCGACGCTGAGATCACGAGGAGGTGCTGCGCGTGAGGGAAAGGTGCTGCGTGAGGGGCTAGGGGCTCCTATATACCTTGTCACGGTGGACAAACAAGTATCTATAAAGCCCACTAAAGCCCAATTAGTGATGGACCTTTCAACATTTGGTTGCAAAAATGTTATATACGAAATGTTGACCAACATTTTATCTTTTCAGGAAATGTTGAGCCCAACATTTTTTCGAAAAATGTTGATGGACATTTTCAACAAATGTTGAGCCTCACTATTTTTTGACTGATGTTTTTGAAAAATGTTGAAACCCAACTTTTCTTCAACATTTCACTGGAAAAATATTAATCCAAAATATTGACTAACATTTTTCAGAAATGTTGAGCTTCAACTTTTCTACGCCGACATTTCTGAAAAATATTGAGCCCCAGCTTTTCTTCGTTGGCGTTTCTGAAAAATGTTGAGTCTCAACTTTTCTAAAAAAAAGTCAAACCTCAATATTTTTTCGTCAACATTTTTGAAAATGTCGAACCCCAACTTTTTGTCACCAACATTTAAAAATGTTAAACCTCAACTTTTTGTCGTCAACCAACAATTGTTTGAAAAAGATGAACTGCCTTCTTCATTGCCGGCGCCGGTTGGCCGCATGGGGACCGCAACCCCGCAAGGCTGCAGCGCCAGCGAGGCCAGGGGCAGCAGGCGCCTGTGGGCGGGGCCGGTGAGGGCAGCAACGCAGCGGCCTGCAAGCGAGCGCGGGTGCGGGCTACACGGCGGCCAGAGCCCGCGCTGGTGTTGGCAACACAAACACACACCAATTACAAACCACAAGCGCACAGATCATTGTAGCTCTTCCCTTAGAGTATTCTCCCAAGGTTTATCAATTCGTGGATCGACAGTGCACCTAGGGTTTTCCATCTATCTTAACGGATCTAATCCTAACGTTAAGCATACATTGCATACGAAGGGGTTAACTTGAGTGTGAGGTGAACATGAATATGTGACGAACATGAACGCATTACACCTTGTCAACACGAGGTAGCACGACCTCAGGGTAGCACGAGCATAGCCTATCGTCTTCTAGTTGCAACTCCGGCCAACATGATAACCAATCCACTCTTCCACCGTGATAAAGAGCAATCTCTAAGGCTTTCCCATGGGCGCCCCTGCGAGGTGCGTTGATGCAACACCTAGTGTTACCCAGTTTTACCTCAAACAACTACAAACACTCTTCTGCCGAGCTCCTCCTCTTGATAGCCGCTGCAATGCCATCCCAAGGTACTTGCCGTCGATCCTACTCAACATTGCAAGCTGTCACCAAGCGAGGGTAATCGATGCCGACTTCCTGTGCACTACCACGATGATCCGTAAGACATAGACTAACCACCATGGTTAGATCTAATCCTACTGAGAACATATGCTAGCTTCACATATGGATAAATAAATGCATACATCGAAGTATATCAAAGTAGAGAGGAATGATTAGATTAATATCACCATCAAATGTTGAATGTACATACGCCTTGATAGATCCAAGGCATGGCTCCAGAACTCCACCGTGGCTTCACCATGCAGGGCCAATTATGGCGGCTAGGGTATGACCTAAGCCATCTCCTAGGCAACGTCGAGGACTAGCAGTGGCCGGTAGCTCCCTTCGGTGTATCTACCTCTATTCGTTGACTTCTGGTGAATGGATTCGCCTCCCTTCCGAACGGCAATCTATTTATACAATGGGGAAACCCTAGCTCAAAGGGGAAGCCGAGGCGGCGCAAAAAGGGCTTGGGCGGTGCGGCTAAGGGGGGCCCTTGGTCGGTCGGCCTAGGGCCTTTTTGGCTCGCCTCAGGCCCATCTTTCATGTGCAAGCTTCTCTGATGTTTATGAGTTTGTGTTCCAATTCTTGTGGGCTTTAGACATCGGTTGCTCCAGAATATGGATGCATCTTTATGTGTCCTCTGTGTCTGTGCTGGATTTGCCTTGGACTCCGGCCTTATCTTCAATTATGCCTTGTCGGAGGTGGCACGTTGGAGTAGAGCGTAAACGGGCTTCGATCTCTTTGGGATTTATTATGGCTTTTGGCCTTCATCTTTCGCCATGTTGTTGATAGTCTTGAATTCGGCCCATATTCGCTCCAAAATAAACAATTAACCTACATAAACCAAAGTCCTTAAAAAATATGAGCACATATGAGAACAGGGTTATTTCAATGCTAAGTGGTGGGGTTAGTATAATGATTTGTCCAAAAACATAACCTAGATGGCACTAAAAGCGTGTTAGTTTATAGCGCCAACAATCCCCCCATGCTGAAACCTTGCTCATCCTCGAGTAAGTCTATGTTTCTTTGCTTACTAGGAAATCAACATTGCCCTTCATTGTCATCCCTGCACTTAGTCATACACAACAAGACACATTGCTCTCTCAAGTGTTTGACATTTAAAGTTCAAGTTGTGACCGTCTACTTTTCATTATGAAAGATAGACTAGCAATAAAGAACAAGCCACAATTGAAATAAATATAACGCTCTCGAATTTAAGCGAACTTCAAGCCTTTACCTTGTTCCATCGTGAGGAGTTTTCAAAAACATGCACATCAAATAAGGTGAGGTTCTCTTGCAAAAGTTCATGGAAACACTCATCTCATCAAGTCGCTCAAGCCTAAACAAGATTATATTCAACCTATTCTTTTTTCATTTTTTTTCTTTGTTTTTCTTTCTATCTTTCTTTTTATTATGTTTTTCTTCTTTATTATTTTGTTTCTGCTCCTTATAACCTTTTGTAACATGATACTTACTCAGCGGTGGTCAGAGATGATGCGATGACTCTCCCCCCATGCTTCAAAGATTGCTCGTCCTCGAGCAAATGAGAGGGCAATTATTTCACCGCAGAGCAGAGTATGAAATCATCTTACCTTGCAGAGAATGACTTGAATCTTCAAGGAGATGTTCTACAAAAATTTTTGAGGCTATCAGAGGGGAAAACTGGCCTGGCCGCGCTGCCCAGGGGTGTTCTGGCCGCACGGCCTGAGCCATTCCCTCCTCTGTTTCAACAAATATATATGTAGAGGTGTGTGCACACGTGCTGCTATTCCCATCCAACGAAGCACCCTCCAACTCAGGAACCTGAAGAGGGAAAAAACGTATGAGGTTTACGAAAAACCTCAGCAAGCAAACCACTTCAACCGAGTTATTTAAATCACAGTTAATTAAGCATTGATTTAAAAATCAGTAATAAAATGATAACATCAATCTGAAATAATAATGTACTTCAAGTAGGAGGTAAACAACAAGCTCTTCATGATAAAACTTCATAATGCACATGCAATGGTGCAATGCAATGCATGACTTCACTTCTACCCACACACCCCAAGAATGGATGTGAGGGCTGCAACCACATTGCTATAAATCAACGTGCTGTTGCTGTACCGGTACTTATCGCACCAATCCTGCTACGGTTTTCTTCATATGCATAAACAACATGAGAATGCAAATGCAAGATTGCAATGCATGAACTTCAGATAGTTCACAATTCATAACTTCAAAATAAAAGCCTCAAGTGATACAAGGTACTTCAAATAAAGCCATTTTCAGATTTATCTTGCTAGTGTGAGGTACTGAAGTTAAATGGAGGCAATTCAAACCACACAGTTAAAGCATGTAGACCACATAGCTACGTTTACTTGCCTTCTCCGAAGATCAAGAAGAAGCGCTAAGCACGCTCCGAAGGTGTACCACCTGTTCACAGACATAACTCAGCACCAACACAAGCATACAAACATAACCAAACATAATTCAAAGCGTCCCTACGCCCAAACCTAACGTCCTCACAAAAACATCCAAAAATCTAGACATGACAGCAGCACTGTTGCTTCTCTTTTTTGTATCCTTTAAACCTGATGGCTAAAAATTTCCATCTTGTGCCATCTGAAAGTTAACTTAATAACTCACAACTTTCTAGTTATCCAAAACTGGAGATAAATTCATTATCATAGGCTAATCTTGAGATGAACCTTATTCTGAAACTCTGACAGCAACTGAAGAACAGCCCAACTAAAACTGATATAACTGGAGATCCAAAATTCATATAGAGATGAACTTTACCAATCTGAAAACCTTATGAAATTTACAATAACTTATCTTGAGACCATCAGATTCAGTTCTGCCATTTGGTTGGCCTAAAAAAATTAATGAACAGATTCTGTCTAGAATTGTGAGGCTGAAAAACTGACAGAGTCAAACTCCAATATCTCCATGGTCTTAAATCCAAATCTAGTGTTCTTTAAAGCTATGGAAAGCTATGAAAATTCTCTACAACTCATATAAAGGTTTAATATTTTGTTGAAGCCCTTAAGACCACATAAAACTGACATTACCGAAAACTACGCAGATTTAGAGCGTTCTGAAATACAGCAACGAGTGTTAAACTTGTCCTAGCCTTTGACGGCAACGAACGCCGCTACGCACACGTGCTAAAACATCTCAAACCCTAGAGAAAACATGTATTACAGCACGGGAAAGCCTCACCAGGGTTTCCGCCTTTTAGATCAGCAAGGGCAATAACGACGGCAATCAAAACGATGATTTCCCTTCGATTCCCCCTTCAATAGCGGCGGCAATCCCGTCAAATGTCTCCGAGCTGCACTACACATGGCGGCACCACCATGAATAGCAAAGAACTTCCCTCAAGTGGAGAAAACGGAAAGAAGAAGGAAAGTCCTATCGGTTTTTGGAGAGGAACGACAATGGCGGACGACGGCATGCCCTAAATCCCCCTTCTCCTCTCCTCCATTGCTTTCCCTCGGTCAGATTGGAGCACAAGGAAAAGGGGCGGCGCTGGGTGAGGGGCACGGTTGGGCTAGGCAAGGAGATGGAGTCGGACGAAAAAGGAAAAGGAATCAGTCACGGGAGAAATTTTTGGGACGGTTACTGTAGCGTGCTATTACTGTAGCAGCCATAAAAAAAATGTGGCATCCATAACTCTGTGATCCGAACTCCGAACGAGTCATGTGAGTAGTCAAACGGAAAGGATTCGACGAGTTCTACGCAGCCATGATCTCAGATCGACCATCCGAACGTCAGATCAAAATGTTATTTTTCCCATCAACTTTATGTATTCTCACCTACAAAGCGTATTTTGTTATATACGCATCCTGAGTGTTACATGTTTCTTCTCATTTTTCTCTCCAGAGAACTTGTAGATGCCACCCAAAACTATGTTCCTGGTGTGATGCCTCTGTTCTTTCTGAAACTCTGCCGATTAAATTTCCATACTAAATACTATAGGTTGTGGTCAAGGAGGTAACCACAAAGAGATAATTTTTGGTTTAGGGTGGATATCCAGCGAGGTTTACAAAATTCCCGGTGTGGAAATTATTAATGCAAGGATAGAAAAGGCTAGCAAAAGGAGATATACAAAAAGGAATGTCCAGCTTCTTAGTCTCGTACCAAAGAAATTCAATCCTAATCCAACCATCAAAATATAAGTTTGCAATCTAAATATTTCATCATGAAAGAATATTCATGTATAGGCTTTGTTAGGTAGAACTTTACAAGAGACTCACAAAATGTAGTTTGCATAGGATCAAGTTTTAGTTAAAACTATACAAGGCATAAGGTCATCGGTAAACTTAAATCAAAGAGCAATCATCAAGTATGCGGGTCTAGAAATTAGTCATTTAACCTCCACAAATTAAAATGCCAGTATTTAATCAATTTATATCCTTTTAATAGAGAGCAATTAGTCAAGTCATATAGAACATTAGTCTAGGTAAAACAAAGCGGCAACTTTCATCACTTTTCCATAAGCAAAGCATATAAATGATATCATCATGGTGAGCACAAATGTGATGCTGATAATTATTTATTGAAAACAAGAACAAAACGACGTTGTCCTCCTAGTAGCCATGTTATTAACAAGAGAGATATACAAAGGTTTTCTATACTAAGGTCGATGGCATGTATATGTACAGGCATTTAGAAAATGATCGACAAAGAGATGGTTGAGAGAGAGTTACCGTCTTTTCCGATGCTTGTATTGAAATGTAGCGTGGCATCCCTCATGCTTAAGCATTGTGCTTAGCATGGAATAAGAATTTTAAGCATGCATCTTGTGGTGGTCGTGCCTTGTATTCCATGTGGCTTCTTTTCTTTGATGGATCCATGGCGTGGTTCCGGAACTCCACCATGGCTTCACCACGCAGGGCCAACCATGGCAGCTAGGGCATGGCCTAAGCCATCTCCTAGACAACGTCGAGGACTAGCAGCGGCCGGCCGCTCGCTTCGGTGTGCCTTCCTCTATTCGTCGACTTCTGGTGAATGGATTCACCTTCCTTCCGAAAGATGAGCTATTTATACATCAGGGAAACCCTAGCTCAAAGGGGAGGCCGAGGCGGCACAAAAAGGGCTTGGGTGGCGCGGCCAAGGGAGCCCTTGGCCGGCCGGCCTAGAGCCTTTTTGGCTTGCCTCAGGCCCATCTTTCGCGTGCAAGCTTCTCTGATGTTTATGAGTTTGTGTTTCAATTCTTGTGGCCTTTGGACATCGGTTGCTCCGGGATATGGATGGGTCTTTATGTGTCCTCCGAGTCTGCGCTGGATTTGCCTTGGACTTCGGCCTTATCTTCAATTAAGCCTTGTTGGAGGTGGCCCATTGGAGTAGAGCGTAAACAGGCTTCGATCTCTTTGGGCCTTATTAGGGCTGTTTGCCTTCATCTTTCTCCATGTTGTTGCTAGTCTCGAATTCGGCCCATATTCGCTCCAAAATAACCAATTAACCTGCATGAACCAAAGTCCTCCAAAAATATGTGCACATGTGAAAATGGGGTTATTTCAATGCCAAGTGGCGGGTTAGTATAAAGATTAGTCCAAAACATAACCTAGATGGCACTAAAAGTGTGTCAGTTTATAGCGCTAACAGCCGGCAGCGGCACAGTGAGAGATGGGAGCAACGCGGAGGCGTGATGAGGAGGATCAGGAGGGAGGAGGAAGAAGAGTAGCGCGGTTAGGGTTAGAATGATCTAACGGTGTACAAAGGTTTGCACGAATCTCAAACACTGGAAGGTGGGAGAGAAAAAATCAAAATCTTCCGGAAGGTATATATGATTTCCGTGAGGGGCTAGATGCGTGGACCATGTGATCAGCCCAACTCCAGCTAATGGGCCCAATTATCATGGTGTGGCCTGTTTTGTAATATAGGGACCAGTTATTAGCGATCTATTGTGGGCCAATATGTTTCTATGGAAAAAACTTTTTGAAAGAGCTTCCGAGGGAAAAAACTTTTTGAAAGAGCTTCCGATATATAGTTTTAGGGAAGAATTATTTGGAAAATTCTTGGAGTTGCTCTAACAGTAACATTTCAATTTAACAAAATTTTCCCACTGAAGTCCATAGGTCTTAATAAAACAGTACAGCTTAGAGTGTTTCCCTACAATGTCTTACTGAGAAAAGAATCATTTTCAAATTAATACCTACTAAATGGTCTATATTACTTTGGATAGTGTGAGCTCAGTTTAACTTAACTAAACTTCTGCAGCCTCATTATGACGTGTAAGACATGATAATTGTCGATTTGTACTCCCTTTATTCCAAAATGAAACTATTGATTGTCCTAAGACAACATTATTTCACTTTGACAAAGTTCATAAAAAATATATTGACATCCAGAATACTAATTTGATAGTGTATTTCATTGTTAGTTAACGAAACCAACTTTATGCTGTGGATGTAAGTATATTTTTCTATACATTTAGTTCAAATATTAGAAAGGTTTAAGTTAGAACAAAACTAAAACACCTTACAATTTAAAAAATAGAGGAAGTATTACAATTTGACACAGCGGCAGTATTCATTAGGACTAGTAGCTGGACAAGATTGGTTGTCACTAACATATACATATTATAAATCTAAACTTGTATCCATGATTTAAAATATATGCCAGCATCAGTTAGGCGCGCATTATAATTTCACCATGGTTCTGAGACTAAGTACAATGTCACCATCCAGTAGTAAATCAAGACCATAATTAATATGTATGGCAAGTAAATTTGTCAATATCAAGATTAGCCGACTCAGTCTTTCGAAGGTGTTTATAAGGGTAGGATTGCGTGCATATATTCATATATAGAAGTATGTGTGCATATATATCAGCATTTGCATGATCTATACTGCGTTTTACAAAAATAAATAAATAAATCAAGCGGGGGAAAGGATGTTTTGTCTCTATTCCCATAATTTTATTTACTTTTATGCATCCCAATAAGGGTCGTTAAGAAGACATGTGCCTGTGACAACACTGTCTCTTCAAGTCTTTGTTTTATATCTAAGCCCGTTTATGTAGCGTTGTCATCACTTACTCCTTGGATAGTAATAGATTTGTGGCCGGTAATTCTAATTAATTAGAAGATCGTTAGCAGTGATCTGTAGAGATTTCGCGTGACATGAGAAGAGAGTATATTTTAATGTTGAGGCGGTGGAGGATCAAATCGCACATGCAATCTACAATGGATCCAATTATGGCTAGATGCATGCTCCGAGCTAACATTTATTTGACATCATTTATTAACCAAAATATAGGCAAGCCAAAGTTCTCAGCAAACAACAAAATGGATGAGATCAGGGTATACGTGTATATGCATTGAGACTTAATAAATATGTGAACTAGTCAATCAAACTATATTAGCATATGTCTTAGAAATGTTTTCTGTAGTAGTATTTGCTGCAATGATTATTGACTTGAAAGTCCAAGTGCCTTTTGTTCCCACACACTTCTTAATAACGACCATTTCCTGCGTTAGGTTAAGCCACTATACCTTACAGGCAGGATTCAGAATTTCAGATGGAGGCATGGAGCTAGTTTCTGTACCACCACTACCGGAGCCTGGGTCTTTGCCGTGTGCCCCGAGCACACGGCAAAGACCCAAATACACACGGCAACGTGTTTGCCGTGTGTAACTCACGGCGAAGGGCGGACGCACGAACATGCATGACGGCAAAGCGCTGTTTGTTGTGTGCCATATTTCACACGCACGGCAAACACCTTTGCGGTGTGTAATCTGAGGTACACGGCAAAAGAAAGTACAAGACGAAGTGGGACGGTGACGGCGAGGACAGACGACAGCTTTGCCGTGTGGCTTGGCCAAAACACACGGCAAAGATTGGTCATGTTGCCGTGTGTCTTGGCCAAAGCGCACAACAAAGATTGGTCACGTTGCTGTGTGTCTTGACCAAAGCGCACAACAAAGATTGGTCACGTTGCCGTGTGTCTGGTCGTGGCACACGGCAAAGTTTTGTCCAAAAATGACAGAATTGGTCACTTTGCCGTGTGCCACACACGACAAAGTGACCATATATTTTCTATTTTTAATTAATTTCATGGTTAATGTTTCCCAATCAAACACACATCAGAGACATAATAAATATAACATCACAGACATAATATATATAATCAACTAGCAAGCATCAAGTTCAACCATCACATTATTGTTCCACAAGTTCACATGACAAAACACAAGTTCACAAATTCACATGACAAATTCACAAATTTAGAGAGGTGGTGAAGGTGGGAACAACTGCTGAGCGGGGAAAGTCGCCGAGGCGCCCGGTGACAACTCCGGCGTATTTGAGGCCGCTGATTGATTCTGCACAAAGGAAAATATGAGACAAGAATAAATTCTCTAAGTTATAGTCTCTAAGGCTGTCAAGGTGTCTCACATGAGGAGTTGCAGGAGAAGGAGCGGCAGCCGGAGTGAACATGATCGGTGGCACCGGTGGCAGGGGTGCCATGGGTGGAATCGCCTCACCGAACTTCACAGAAAGGTTTTGAATATAATTGAACATGTGAGCGACCTGCGCTTGAACCAGCCTGGTTCTGGGCCACCACCTCGGCCTGATGTCTCACGGCCTCGGCCTCCCGTTGCTCCCGGAGCCTCCTCTCTTCCTTTAGCTGAGCCTACAATTTTTCATCCTGATGTTACAATGCAAAGCAAATATATGTAAAAATTGAATTAACGATGAATAAATCAGAAATTACCTGAAGTGCATGCACTTGGAGCACTGCCGCAGGTTCTCGTGTGCACTTGGAGCACTGCCACAGGTTCTCATGGGCGTACGGGCCCGGTACGCTCTATGGTCCTTGCTCGAACCTGAGTGAGAGTGGGAGCATTGGCCGTGTCTATAGTGCCCTTGCCTATGACGACCGGCCATGCTTCCTGCCTTGGCCTACCCGCATGACGATCTCAGGATCAATAGGCTGGGTCACCGGATCCCAGTCTGGCCCGTGGAGCTGCCTTCCCACCTCTGTGTAGATGGTCATGCAGGAGTGGATGGAGGGATTGCTGTATGCCGAGGGCGGGTCGTCCGGGTTGTACGTGACCTCGGACGCCTTGGCCTTGCAAGTTAAAGCCCATCCCATGAACTCGGGGCACTCAGCACCTCCCTGTGCCGCAGACTGCGAAAAAACAACTAGTGGATTACAAAATGAAGCAGAATTGACCGTTAAAGTAGAGAAATGAAGCCGCGTACCCATCTAGCCTTGTACTCCTCGTTGCTCATGCTGCCTTGATGGTGCGACGGATCTCTCATCAGCAAACGGCGCTCCTGGCCCGCATTGTGCTTTTCCAGCCAGTCTGGTGTGAACCACTTCGCCACTACGCGCTCCCAGCAAGCCACGTTGTTACGGCACCACCACGCAGGCACCTACACGCAAAGCGATCAAGTGAATGACATGTATTAAGATCAAGTTAAGCGATGTACTTAATCTTTTCATAAAAGTAAATTTACGTGCAAGTATTGCTCTTCGGTTAGCCTATAATTTCTTGCATCTTTTTTGGTGATCTTCTGGTGGAGGAAGATGGCGTTGTAGGTAACGACACACTGGATTTGCGCATCATAATGCATGTCGTTGACCAGCTTAACGCATCGAGTGTGAATCACAATCGATGCGATAGCTTCAAAACCGGGCTCACACGTGTAGAAATCCTGCATATAACACGATGTATATAGTCAGTACTATAAAAATGTCCAATGAATGCGATGACTCAAACTGGTATCCAACGAGTTAGAGTTACCCAGAGCTCGGCCGCCACCCGGTCCTGCATGTTGGCGTTGGGCACGTTTGCTGCATCAAAGCCACCAGGGGCGTGGGCGTAGTGCTCCCATGTCCAGGCCGGCTCGTACCTCCCTTTAATGTGCTCCTGGCCTGGAAAGTGGTCGCGGCACAAAAGACCCAGGATGCCGTTCACCTTCCGCTTGTGCTGACTTGGTGTAATTACTTTCCAACTCCTGCCAAAAGTGATTAAGACAAAATATTAGTTTATATTCTAATTTTCACATGGTAAAATTGAAAAGTAATTAGAAGATCAAGTTACTTACGCTGGCGGAGAGGGTCGAATCACAAGGCGTCCCTGCAAAGGTATCGGCTTATCCCGGAGATGCGAGGGACCTTGCAACCAGATAACCGGTAGACCCCCAGGTCGTGTCCTCCTTCACCGTCGCCTCCTCCTCCTCCCCCGAGGAAGAGTCTGACGACTCCACTCTAGGTATATCCTCCTCCGCCCGCTGGTCCACCGCCTACTCCTCCTCCTCCGAAGAAGACTCTAAAGGTTGACTCGGTCGACTCTTCCTTCCCTCTACCCTTGCCTTTGGTGAAGCGAGACACGGACTCGCCAGCTTCATCGGAAGATGGTGGCACTCTTCTGAAATGTGACGGGCAAGTACACTGACCGTCGCCCACCATCTTTATTCGCACCTGTAATTAAAAACATTAAACCAATCAGCTATGTTACATTTCAAAATACTGGACTAAAAATACAATAAACAAGTTAAAAAATTAAAATAGTGATTTGCCTTAGATGTGTTACATTTCATTTGACCTTGAACCTATAGTAAAAAATGGGTTCATGGCAGGTATCGAACCATGAGACACACCCAACCTGACCATGATTTCAGCACACCGATCTAAAGCTTGGGTATGGATATGCCTCATGGTTTCATGACAACCATGAGAAGAAAATGTCCGAAAGAACACACTCCGAGTACCACTCAAGTTCAAGTTCATCACATGTTACCCAGCAATAAAATTGGGTAAAAATTCATATCATCACAAGCATCAATTGTTTTGAAAGAGAACAAATCAGAACAAAAACTATCTAAAATCTCATCTAAATCACAGCACACACGACATTTTTTACTAATTCCTAGCATTTTCTACTAGTTATATTAATTCTACTAATCAAAGTGCATCAGAAAAACTATGGGCCTTAGTCTCGAGCTGCAAAATTACAGAGCTCGACTGGAAGGGTAGATGCAATGATGAATTAGTTGCTTCATTACCTTTTCCAATTGAGCTCTGTAACATAAAAAACACAGGCCATTGCATCATCACTTGCACCTTTTCTCATGATTTTCTAACATTTTCTAGTATTTTCTAACAAGACCTCTAAATCACAGCGCACACACATTTTCTACTAATTCCTAGCATCATCACTTGCACATTTGTAACATTTTGCACTAATTGCAGGAAAGAATGTAAAAACGACCACTAAGGGGAGGAAGCATGGCTTCCCGGCCGAAGAGGAGGAGCGTGGGCGAGGGGAGGAGCTCGGAGCTGGCTCAGGGACGCCGGAGCTCCGGCTGAGCTCGGGGAGCGCCGGAGGGGAGGAGCTCGGGGCCGGCTCAGGGACATCGGAGCGTGGGCTGAGCTCGGGCAGCGCCGGAGGGAAGGAGCTCAGGGCTGGCTCAGGGACGCCGGAGCGCAGGCCGAGCTCGGGGAGTACCGGAGAGGAGGATCGCGATGTAGGGGAGGAGCTCAGGGCAGACTCAACGACGCCGGAGCGCGGGCCGAGCTCGGGGAGTACCGGAGAGGAGGATCGCGGCGTAGGGGAGGAGCTCAGGGCAGGCTCAACGACGCCGGAGCACGGGCCGAGCTCTGGGAACGCCGGAGAGGAGGAGCGCGCCGGAGGGGAGGAGCGTGTGCGGAGGGGAGGAGCGCGTGTGGAGGGGACGAGCTCACCAGAGGGGAGGAGCGCGTGCGGAGGGGACGATATCGCCGGAGAGGAGGAGCGTGTGCAGGAGGCCGGAGCTCGGGGGGTGGAGGCGGGGTTCGGGGTGCGG
The DNA here is from genome assembly GCA_015476505.1 of Urochloa ruziziensis. Taxonomy (NCBI): domain Eukaryota; kingdom Viridiplantae; phylum Streptophyta; class Magnoliopsida; order Poales; family Poaceae; genus Urochloa; species Urochloa ruziziensis. The sequence goes on from WEIB01000172.1 coordinate 17,946, forward strand.
TGGCGGGGGGAAGAGAGAGTGAGATAGAGGAGTGGGGGAGGTGGCTGGAGCACAGGCCGAGGTTGCGGAGGTGGCCGATGGCTTTAGACGCGTGCGGCTGGCCGGAGCTCGGGGCGGTGGCGGTGGGGATTTGGGTGCGGTGGCGGGGAGAGAGAGAGTACGTGAGAGAGAGGAGGAATGAGTGGGGGAGAGGGAGCGGCCAAGGATAATGTTTAGGTGTTTGTCGTGTGCCAGATCTGGAGCACATGGCAAACTCTTTGTCGTGCCCCGGATCTGGAGCACACGGCAAATGTAGCTCTTCTTTTGTAATAGTATAATTGTTGTTAATACATTAAAATTATTAAATAGATCTGGGAAAATACAAGAATTTAACAGGATGTAATCTATGTTGTGTAGTGTCTATACAAAATGTTTTGAAGTCAAATTCAAAATCGGAAGTTTATACACCTACAAACCGAACCACATCTTTCCCTTATCTCTGGATCTTCTACGGTGATTGTTCAATTTACAAATATGGTATGTGAAAAAATGTTCGAAACCTCTTCAACTTCTTAAAATAGGCTCCATATACGATAGCATGAGATATTGACACAGCTTAAGATGTTTGGAATTCATTTTGAATTTATAGAATTAAAACACTATTGAATCCTATGTTCGCGGTAATGTTTGGTAAACACAGTTTTTAAAATTTTGATTCAACATCAGGATAAGGCTTTACTTTTGATTCATTATCATAGAGATCAATTTATAACTCAATTTGCTATATTATTTTATGCACTTGTAGTTAAAATTTGACTTATATAAAAACAATTGTTTTATTGAAATTAATTTGTTAAATATAGCAAACCTATACAGAAATGTATCAAATTGGAACATTGAGTACAAGCCAATGTATGTGGAGTGTAGAAAAAGTTTGAGGGCTAGAATTGTATTTTTTTGTAACTTTGTCGTGTGTCACTAGGAGACACACGACAAAGAGCTTGTTTTGCGGTGTGTTGGCAGAGGGCACACGGCGAAGGCTAACGTCCGGCATTAGTTCGAACGACCGTCTGCTGAGCCGCGCATGTGCTGGAATGATTGCCGTGCGCCTAGTGGAGGGCACACGGCAATGAGTCTAGTTAGCCGTGTGCTTTTCCGGGGGCACACGACAATGAGCCTAGTTGCCGTGTGCGCTGTATTTGCCGTGAGCATCTGATCCGGCGCACGGCAAAGAGGGTCACTGCCGTGCGCCTGAGATTTGGCACACGGCAAACCTTTAGACACACGGCATACACCGGGTTTCCGGTAGTGCACTTTCATTACTGCGCCTAAAAAACTGAAAGTTGAATTCAAGAATGTCAACTTAGTGATGCACTAAATTTGACTATGCCTGACCAAGCTACTCCACAAACTAAGAAATTTGTGAGATGTCATCACTTGTTTGACTTGCCAACTTCCACAACTTTTGTCCTATGTAATGTACCTGAACCCCCAACCCCATGCATGCCAAACAATCACAGCCCGTATTGACATTTGTATGTGAACAACTCCACATAATTTGTCAACACTATAACAATCTGGTATATTATTTTGTCCCATATGTTGGGTTGAGATGTATTTATATAATCAAAGTCTTAGTAATTCATATCTTAGCTGTGATCCACATGTCAATAATTGTATGCTTTGTTGACCCAATCCGATATAATTTAAATAGGCATGAAACCATTCTTCATCTTATTCTTTTGTAGCAATTATGTGTTATTATCCACTATACTAAGGGCTAATTGATGGGAGGTTGCAGATATAAAAGCCATTGCAGTTCGTCTGTTCTGCTGCAAAAGCAAAAGGCTGAACCCTTGTGTCTGAAGTGTCAGCAAGGTTTTCCTTTTCTGTGTTCCACTGTCGACATGTACATCGTGGAGAGCAAAGGTGGTGCAATCGCCCTTATTCTTGTTGCAACCCTATGTGGTGGAAGTTTTGGTCCTGCTATGCTATTCATGGAGCGTAAGGGCCGACGACCTCAGCACATATATCTCGACTACTCCATTGCCAACTTCTTTGTAGCCGTCTTGATTGCTGTTACAGTAGGGCAGATTGGAGAGAGCCAGCCCGGCATGCCAAATTTCTTCACTCAGCTCGGCCAGGTATATCTCCTTACCCACTAGCCAGCCCGGCATTCTCAATGCTGTTGGCAAATTATTACTAAAAAGATTATATATATTTCACAATCTCAAAATGGACGCTTTTGTGGATATAGCTGTTAAAAGAACCTTCTTACTACCCCGTTCCAAATTATAGGTTGTTTTGGCTTTTCTAGATTCATCATCTATGTTATGCACCTAGATAAACGTTATGTCTAGATTCATAGCAAAATCTACGAACCTAGAAAAGGCAAAACGACCTATAATTTGGAACGGAGGAAGTAGATAAATGCAGTAATAAGACAGGTAGTTCAATAACCATTAGAAGAAGCTGGTGAACAAATGATAGTTTTGAGAATTGAGTTATAAGCAGTGAACACAATTATTAGATATTTTTTAAAAAAATGGTTCTACCAATAGTCACACGTCGCAATATTGTAAGAGGCTGATTGGGGGGATGGTGGGGGCGTGGGGCAGTCCGGTTGGGCCTTCTGTAGTGGTGGGTGCGATTCATGCGAGAAAAAAGGGCTAGGTATGCAAAAATTCTCTTTTTCTGGAAACCGGCTCCTCCCTCTCCAGCACTGTGGGACCCACGCCGCACCCTCCTCCTTCCTTTTTTTCCTCTCGCATCGCGATTGTTCTTCTGCCACAGGCGACAAGCGGACGGCGGCCTGCACCGCAGCCTGCCCCATCTGCCGGAATCCCATCGGCCAGCTTGGCCAGCCTTGGGCGGCGTTGCTCCTCTTCCGTCCACATCAGGCGCCGCCACCGCTTGGGGCACGCCCAGTCTTGGCCGGCGTTGCTCCTCTCCCGTCCACATCAGGCGCCGTCGCCGCTTGGGCCGCGCCCAGCCTTGGCCGGCGTTGCCGTCGGGCTTCGCCATAGGGTTGCATGCGCTGCCGCCTGGGATGGCGTCCTCCACCCTCCTGTTCCGCGCCTGTCGATGCAGTGTCTTGCCCATCCGGATCTCAGCCCCTCCACGCATCAGACTTCGCCCTCCTGCTCTGTGGCGACGGTGTGCTGCCGCCGTAGCTCCTCCACTCCACATATTCGGTCTTCGCCCCTCCACTCCGGTGACCAGCAAGTGGGTTATCAGATTTTTTAACCCCGAGGAAATGAACCCAAACTGGGCTTCGATTCTTCTCTCTCTTTTCGAGGGTGCGCCCGCTCCTGTGGTTGCCTCGATTCCTCTCGTTGCCACCTGAGACGAGGGTGTGGCCACTGGAGGAGGCCTTATGGGAGTGACTGTGCGGTGTCATCAGACACGCATGGGGTGACACCGTCAAGGTTTAAAATTTCGTTTTCAGAATTTTTTCGGTCACCAGAGAAATTTGCGAAATTCAAAATTTTCGGTCAACCCAATTGAAAAAAAGCTGATTTAAATTGTTAAAAATGCTATTTTTCTAAGAAGTTTGTGTTGACAAAGAAGCAGTTTAGTGCATTGATTTGCGTTGATTGTCTAGAACTAAATGTGCTGGTGAAAGAGGTGGACCCACCTGTTATTGAGAGAGAAATGCACAAAATTAGAGTAAATAGCAAGAATCGAACCCAAAACCATATGTAGCACAAGATGGAGCCTTCACCATGCAATGTTGCTTAGCTATTGTTGTTTCTAGCTTAAGAATGTCATTTTATATTTTAATGTTCCTAAATTTTTGTATCAAAAATGCATTTTTCGGTCACGAACGAAAAAGCCAAATTCGTGAAATTTCGGTGAAATTTCGCTGAAATTTTTAACCTTGGACACCGTGACAGTGCTGCAGTCCTCAAGATGGCTGGGACTAAGTAGTAGAGATTTTAAGTTGCGGACAAGAGAAGTATATAACATTATGAGATAGAAAAACTCTTTGCCGAGGGATTTGATATGGACACATGTGTTTAGCATTTTTTTTGGCAAGAAGCATATGTACATGTAGTTCTTTTTAGGATTACCCATCACGAACGCTGCCACTAATGTATAAAGAAATAATCAGTTTCTGATGAGTGACAAAATAAACTTGTGCATAAATTGAGCAACTTCAGTACGTGGTGCTTCAAATAGGCCCCTACTAAAAAGGTTGTTACGATCCCAAAATCCAGCACCATAACCCTTTGTCCCACAGTGAATCCATAAACCTCTATTTGCCTATTTCCTTCAGTTTCTCCTCTTGCTCGCCCTTCGAGCACCTCCTTATTCTTGTGCCGCCAAACCCAGCATCACTGTGCCTGGTCCGCCATTCCCCACCTTGTATTTGTCCCCACATTGAAAAAGGCTATGGCACCATGCGCCAACTGAATCCAAAAGCCGAGTCAACGCCCTCTCAGTGTAGGTGCAAATCAGGAGCCATCTCAGAGAGAAGGGTGAGGAAGCTGGAAACAAGAAGGATGAAGTAGAGGAATACACGATCGGTATGGTGCTCGTGGGAGGTCATGGAGTGTATTGAAGCCTAGCATATATAAAAAGAGTAGAGGCGCTCCATCGATGAGGGTAGGTGCCCATGTGGAATCATTGAGACCCATGGTTATGTGGGGCAGCATGGTCATTCGGTTTAGGAGGAAAGTGAATCAGAATGGATCAAAAGGTTGCTAAGGAGAGATATGTCACCCCTACTCAGCCGCAACCAGACTGTGCTGCTATGGGCTTCTGGAAGTATGCAACAACGAGGGAGAAATTAAGGACATAGTAGTGGGGATAGAGATAGCAAAGAGGGATGGCCCAGTGGGAGATGAAGATGTGTTAGAAAAATAAACAAAGGAAAAAAAACCAAGTCAACCGGCGGACAGATCCCACCTATTGTAGAATGTATTTGCTGGCATTTTGGTGTTCTTGCCGGAGCTGTGAGCTAAATTTGGAGCCCTAGAGGGTAGGGGGCAGCCCCTACTCATAACATAGGAATAATCGTTTAAGTGGTTGACTTAAGCAACAATGACGGGCACAAATGCACTGTATTTTTGGAAGCACAAATGGAGGTTTGTGGAGTAGACCGCTAGCAAAAAAAAAAATAATAATAAAACAAAAAAAACAAAAAAGCTACCTATTTGTGTTGGTGATTGAAGTTTTTTACTTTTTTTAAACAACCTCAAATTGAGTTGCACTCTATATCAAAGTTGTAGTGCACAAGGAGAACTGAAAGACTTTGTAGTTGACAACCTTTTTAATTTGGATCGTTTAGGGCGCTAAATACGTAACACATGTTTTTTTAGAAATGAAGTTAAAATGAATAGCATGCTTTATATACTCCCTTCGTCCCTAAAAGAGTGTCTTTCTCACTTCCCAAGAAATAACTTTGATTAATTTTATATTAAAAAATATTAATATTTATGGTACATAATTAGTATCACTGAAAAGATCTTTTAGTCTAGTTTTTTAACAAATTTATTTGGAGATACAAATATTGTATGTATTTTCTACAAATCAAGTCAAACTCGTGGCACGCACACCCAAAACGACACTCTTTTGGGGACGGAGGGAGTAAGTGAGATGTGCACTGCAGGTGATATGGCGATGAAATTGTTCGTAAAAAGGGGTCACGACTTCAAATCGTATAAATTATGGATATTTTCCAGGTTTTCTTACAACTAAAATTCCAAAATGCGGGAATTTATTTTTTACATGTGGGCATCTATAGATGAAAAAGGAGTCGGGCCAATTTGTGCTGGAAGTAGGATGCTGGTTGGTTTTAGCGTTGCTTGAGAAGCTTCTAGACTACACTACCGTACCTGTGTCTTTTTGTTTCCCACAAAGACACAACTGTTAATTGATCATCAAGTGTGCTCGTGTTTACGGTTTAAAACTAATCACTGCTCATTGTAGTTTCATGATAACTGGCCTTCAGTTCTAATTGCAATGGCGGGTGGGCTTGCTCTCAGCCTTGGAAACATGATATGTCAGTATGGGTGGGCGTTTGTTGGTCTATCGCTGGCGAACATTATTGGTTGTTCCATGAGTGTTGTTCTAGGTATGGAAGAGCAGAACATCATGAAGCTTTTAGCGGTATGCACCTACTGTTACTCATGTTTGACTTTTGTGCATTTTTATCTGCAGGCACAACAGTTAACTACTTCCTCGATGGCCGAATAAATAGAGCTGAGATTCTTTTCCCTGGCGTTGCATGTTTCATGGTTGCTATTGTCCTCAGTGCTGCAGTCCACTCTTCTAACACCAAGGATAAGAAGGAAAAGCTAAATATAAGAGGCCATTTCAGTACCAAAGGGTCGATAGTTTTTCCATTTTAACTTACTGTATGAGAACCTATTTTTGGAAATGTTTGAGAAGTGCAATATATTTGTTGCAGGGCAAATACAGAAATAGAGATCAGCAGGAACATCGATGCTGAAGGTGCTGCAATTTGATATCTGAGAATTTGACAGACACTAATGTCATGAACCTTGTTGATAATCTCAATTGTGACGTTGAAAATTTCAGAAGCTCGAAGAAATACTGGTGATTGTGATGATCACAATGGTTCCAATCATGCGAAACCTGGCACTGCTGAGTTCCTTGCAGAGGTCGAGAAGAGACGATCAATAAAGGTTAGAAAATTCTGAGAACTCTGGAGCCTAATTTTTTTTTGTTTGAGGTTCCAACATGCTTTTGATGCAGGCAGCAGGTTCCAGCACCTTTACAGGCCTCGTGATTGTGTTATTTTCTGGCTTCTGCTTCTTCATCTACTCGCCGGCGTTGAACCTTTCCGCCAACGACCAGTGGCACTCCTTAAAGAAAGGGGTGCCCCATTTGGTGGTCTACACTGCCTTTTTCTACTTTTATTTGTCAGGTTTCTGATCGCAATCTGCGTCAATATCTGGTTACTATACCGGCCAGTAGCCGGCGTGCCATCATCAACCATCGGGGAATATTTCAGAGACTGGAATGGCAGGCATTGGGGGCTTCTATCTGGGCTGCTATGCGGATTTGCCAACGGTTTCCAGTTTATGGGTGGGCAAGCTGCCGGGTTTGCTACCGCTGATGCTGTTCTGGTAATCTTGCAAGCTTACATTTCATTTCATACTATTCTTTCTAATTTGTTTATGATATTTCGGATGATTTAGAAAATGTATTTTTTAGGCATCGCCGCTCATCTGCACGCTTTGGGATATCGTCCTATTTGGCGAGTACCGGAGGTCATCGAAGAAGACGTATTTCTTGCTTGGTAGCATGCTGTGCATGTTCGTCATTGCTATTGCGGTTCTATTGGCTTCAGCTGGCCATAGAAAAACTGCCTGAGGCAAAATCACTAGGTCACTCTATCAAGGTCAAACAGAGGAGATGTGTGCTGCAGTATTGCCACTTCTTGGAAACCTAAATATGTGGGCCATACTGTAACACTCATCGTTTTATTTGAAAGTCCAACTTGTTGATGTTAATAAAGAAGATGTGGGTGTTACAACCTCGACAAATAAAAATACAAAGAGCTACCAAGATATTAGGTCACGTTTGGCATGGCTCCAACTCCAGGTTTTACTGCCCTACTCCACAACTCAGGCTAGAGCAAGCTCTACATGGAGTTGAAGCCACCAAAATGAATTGTTTGGCTAGAAAGGTATCCCATCTCTAAAAAGGTTGTTTTAAGTGTGGACTGCCACTATTGGCCCCAACTCATGACCCCACATGACAACCTCTCTATTCTTATCATGTTCTTTATCAGGATATGTAAAGGGCTTGGGCGAGACAAGGAACACCTCGTGCCATAGTGGAGAAGGGGCCAACAGCATGACGAGGCAAGTTGGGATCACAGTGGCGTGACCCCGTAGGATAGGGGAGCAACGACATTTAGGACAACAATAGGATAAGGGTGAGATGGTGGTGGTGTTGTGGCCTAGGCACGACCACGTGGGAAGGGCCTGCCAGAGCTATGTGGCATTAGCGATGCAAGGTGGGGCCACGGTGGCAGACCATGTGGGATTGAGCTATCAGTACTGCTAGATAGGGGACTGTGCGGCATGCAGGACACCAGCGGGATCTGGGTGAGATGGTGGTAGGATTTGGCGCGATGAGCTTTGGGGCCCCACATGTAGCTGCTTCGTGGTGGTGGAGGTTGGTGGTCTGGGGCCCTTGGTGGAGGTCACCGTGCCGGACATGGAGGCATAGGGCTCACAAGGACGCAGGAAGACTCCAATAGAGGATATGACAATGAGTAGACACCATGGCGTAGGGCGCCATAGGACTCTACGACACAAGGAAACTAGTCGTTATATATGGAAAGTACTCGCAGAGCGAGGCTTGCACGAGTTACTACTCGAGTTAGACTAGGATTCCACTCTTTCCGACCTGTAACCCTACTCGCCAGTATATAAGGCCGGGAAGGGACCCCTCTCAAGAAGAGTTCAACACATAACATCTAAAGACATCTCAAGTCAGATGATCACAACCTTGTACTCTTATTACACTACATAATACAAGATCAACAATTAGATGTAGGGTATTACGCCTAGTTGACAGCTCGAACCTGTATAAATCTCGTGTCACGTAACCATCGAGTTCCAGAGTCCTAGAACACTTCGCATAAACTGGGGACCCGGTGTGTCCGAGGACCGGTGGATGGTCGCTTCCTGGTGTGATGAGTGATTGACAACGTGGTGTGGATTGACGTTTCCCTTGGCTCAAGTATTGCAGGTGTAGAATGCGGCTTGGTTGCATTGGTGCAGGTGAAGAACAGGCGCGAAAGGTCTTAGCCATGGCGGCCTCCGAGGAGCGGAGAGACAAGTAGGCTTGGTTCGAGGGACCCGGTGGCTGATGGATCAAGTGCGGTTCACATGCTGGCAAGAACGAGCAAGGGGATGTGGTTCCGGTGCGAGGTAGCGGCTCACAACCGAAGCTCGTACGCGGACGAGAAGCCGGCGCAAGGTGGCGGCTAACAACCGAAGTTTGCGCGCGGGGTTTGGTGATTTGGCCACAAAATCATCGGTGGACGATTTCCCTTGGTTTGGGCCTCAAAACCAAGGACCGAGGACTCGACGTGGCGGAGATGGGCTGCTGGGCCAAGTGAGGCTGGCAGGGGCGGTTTAACCGCCCCCCAGGGCCGGTTTAACCGCCTCCCCCCTGGGCTGGCCCAAGAACGGCGTCGAGGAGCTTCGATCCGGAGGACACGCGGCGTGACTGCAAGGCTTGCGTCGGAGGGAAGCTAGCTTGCAGTGGAAGGTGCCCGAGCCAGAAAATATCTGAGATCAAAATGTCAAATTTGCCCCTGAGGGGTATGTGTCACTTAGGGGTAGTTTAGTCTTTAGAGCACCACCACTTGGACTACTAATAGCCCCTTCCAGGGCTGGTGGCTGCCATCTCTCTAGTTATCTCTTTAGTTCTCTTTGTTTTTCTCCTTTGGACTAGTTTCCCCTTCATCCCCTCCACCTAGAACTATTTCGAATCCTTCGTAGTTTGTATAGGTGAATTCATGGTTATGTGATGGAGTTTGTGCTGCTCATCTTTGTGCCATGATTTGATTCCACGAGCTCCTTTTTCCTTTTCTATTTTCGTGGGTATTTTCGGAGCTATTTTTGGGGGATTTTCGTTCTTCTCTTTCTAGGGCATTTTCTCTCGGATTTCTTTGGGGGATTCACGTATGAGTGTCTTGTGCCTCTTTTGCTGGTGATCCCTTGCCCCCAAACGCCGGGAATCGCTTTGGATTTGAGATTTTTGGGATGAACTCGGGGTGGAAGTGTTCTTCACGAGATCTGAGATTCCGGGAGTTCTAGAGTGTTTGAGGCCGAGATTTTTGGGGAATATACTCCACTGAAGGTTTACATCATCTCTCCAAAGTTTCGTCTCAAGAGCTCAAGCCGTTTGGGAGATCGACTCACGAGTTGACTTTTTCCCGAGAGCTCCCAGATTGACCGCCCCCAGGAGGTTAAACCGCCCCCCCCTAGGCGGTTAAACCGCCCCTAGGGAGGTTAAACCACCCCTGGCTGGGTAGAGAAAGTTTTGCCTCGTTTCGGTTCGTGTTGTGTTCGTTTCGATCGATTCGAGTTCCGCTGCGTGTTTCTTGCTCCTAGGGTTAGTAGTTTGACAGTGGCTATGTGATCTTGGCAAGATCGCTTTCGGAGGCGTTGGAGTTGATTTGGGAGAATAGCCGGATTGGTTGGAAAGAATTTTTAACGGCTCCCATTCACTCCCCCCCTCTCTGGTCGCCGATTCGGACCTTCAATTGGTATTAGAGACGGTTACGGGTCTTTGCGACTCTAACCAGTCTAAGATCCAAAGATGGCGTACCAAGATCGGGGTTCCGGGCCTCCGCACTTCGATGGGAAGAACTATCCGAACTGGGTTGCGCGTATGGGCGCTTTCTTGCGAGGCAAAGGAAAGTTGTTGTGGGATGTGACCAAAGATGAAAACTATGGCAATCCCACCAACTTAGATGCCCAGGATGCAAAGGATAAGTTTGAGGCGAATGCAAGAGCTGTCGACTACTTGTTTTGTGCTTTGTCGGCTGAGGAGTTTGAGAGAGTTTTGGGCGAGGACCTAGCTAGCCAGATCTGGCTAAAGCTCAAGGTAGCCCATGGTGGTGATAGTCATGTTAAGGCTAGGCTTTTCTCGGTTTATCGTAGAGAGTACGAGAACTTTGAGCAGTTGGATGGTGAGTCGGTCGATCGGATGTTTCAGCGCTTTACTGCCATAGTCAACAACATGAAAGCCAACATTGCCGCACTCCCATACACGGATCATGACAGAGCTTTGAAGCTCTTGCTTTCCCTTGATCGGTCTGTGTGGGGTGCCAAGGTTGAGGCGATAATGGAGTCGGCTAACTATGAAACCTTGAGAGTTGATGAGCTTTCCTCGAAGTTGAAATCTTCAGAGGTTGATAGACGGTTTCTTGCCAAGGCTAAGAGTCCGACTGATCCCCATAGTCTGGCTCTAGTCGGTGGCTCTGGTTATGGACAGGCTAACACTTCCAGACACTTTGCTTTGTCTTCTCTTGTGTCCCTTCCAGATGAAGAATATGAGGTGCTAAGCGAGGAGGATCTCGCGTTGCTCACGAGGAGGTTCGAGCGAATGTACCAAAACCACAAGGGTTCGAGGTGTGCCGGGAGTACGTGCTACAGATGCGGGAAGATGGGCCACTTCATCACCGAGTGCCCTGAGGAAATCAAGAAACACAAGCACCGCCCGCGAGATGAGCACAAGCACCGCTCCAAGGACAAGCACCACTCCAAGCACAAGAACAAGGAGGAGAACACCGACACCTCGTCAAGCTCAAGCAGCGAGGAAGAAGACCGCGGCCACCGCAAGGAGAAGAAGCACAAGAACCGCAACTTCAACGGGCTTTCTGGGGTCGTGATGAACTTCTGCACCATGGCTCACGGCTCCAACAACAAGAACATCTCCGACTACGACTCCGAATCCGACTCCGAGGATGAGGTATTGACTGATCCCACCTCTTTGCGTAAGGAGATTGCTAGATTAGAGCAGTTGGTCGATAATCACGATGATGTGCTTAGGAAGACCAACAAGGAGAAGAGAGAGTTCAGGTCCTTGCTAGGAGAGTCTGTGCTTAGCGAGTCTAGCAAGAAAGTGGCTGAGCTTGAAACTGAGTTGGCAAGTGCTAGAGCTGAGATAGGTGTGTTGAAAGATGCTCCTGTTGTTTCTGATGAGATTGAATGCTCTTTCTATGATGTGCATCTTGCTGATTTGGTAGCTCTTAAGGACAAACACATGACATGCCTTGATGAACTAGAAGGTGCTAGGGTTGAGCTTGCTGAGTTGAAGTCTAGATCATCTTTGTTGGGTGCTTGTACTTCTTGCCCTGCTTTACATGCTCAGTTGCTTGAATCTCGTACCATGATTAGTTCGCTTGAAGCTCAATTGAAATCTCCTATTGCAAACTCTTGTTCGGCTTGCGATGTTGTTGCTTTGAGGAATGTTGAGCTGGCGCAATCTGTTGATCGTTTGCAAGATGAAAATGATGAGTTGCGTCAATGTTTGGGTTGGTTGTCGGGTCGTGAGCCACAGCTTAAGATGTTGATTGCTGGGTTCAAGAGAGCTGATGGTCGTGGTCTGGGTTCTGAGAAAGTTGTTGAGTGTAGTGGTGAGAAATAGAGAGAGCAAACTAGTTCCACCACAAGTACCCCAACACCACTAGAGAAAACTCCACCAAAGAACAGCTTCACATCCAAACCCAACCACCTGCTAAAGAAACTTGACACCACTCCAGATCCTCCCAAGTTTCCCCCAAAGACAAGCGAGCCGAGAGAGAAGCCACAGCCGAGAGAAACCCCAAAGCCAAAGCCAGTCCACTTCCATTGTGATCATTGTGGAAGGGATGGTCACCTAGAGGAGTTTTGCTGGAGAAAGAAGAGGGTGGTGAGACGAGAGAAGGAGATGGGGAACAGGGACAGGTACCACTCTTCCCGTAGTGTGCCTGTGTCTCGTTCACCCTTGCCTAGGAGAGAGGGCTTTGTGCGTACAGCTCCTTCGTTTGGTAGTCGTGGTGTTCCAGCTAGTCGTGAGTTTGCTAGGCGGCCTCCGGTTCGTGGTCAGTTTGCTTCAGGGAGGTTCGACCATAGCTTCGAGGCGAGGAGAGAGTCTAGGCCACGTTTCCCCCCGCGTGGTGCTAGAGGTCCGATGGTGAGAGACGAGAGGGTACCACGTAGTGACGTTGATTTTGCTAACCCCTCATTTGAGCAGATGGCCCGACACTGGTTTAACTCCTTCTGTGCTAACCCCAGTGTCGAGTCATTCGCTCGTTCTCGTTCTCGCTTTTGATTGTGCAGGTGTGAGGTATGGAGAACATGAGCTTGGTGACTCTTGGTCTTTTGCATGATCAAGGTTTGATGGTTCTCCACACCTTTTTGGATGGCCCCGATGTGGCCCTTGTACACTATGTATCGTGAGTATATCCCTTGTACACTCTTGTGTTCATCTGTGTATATTTAGCTTGCTTTGTGCCTGTATCATGATTTTTATGTTTTGTGTAGCATATTGTACATTTGTTTATCTGGTATCCTTTTAGTTGGTATCTTTTGTTGCATCGTGCTCATTTGAGATTTATCTTCCTTTTTATGATGGAGCTTTCCATTTGCTTTTGTACACCTTTTCTAGTTTTTCTAGGTGTCTTTGATTGAGGGGGAGCTCGGCTTTATTTAATGGGGAGTATTTGCTCGACTTGATTTGGAAAGGAGAGGATCTTGCTTAGAGCTTTTGGATAGCATGAGTTTGTGAGGTTGTTGAGTTGGCACTTTGGTTGTGCATTTCATGGGTGTTTGAAATTTGAACCTGAACCTTGGATTTGCATTTTGGTTGCACATTCCAGGGGGAGCTTTGTATTTGTGCTTTGATCGCGCTCGTGTTTTGAGTTTGAGCTTGTCCATATTTCTACCCAAAACCAGCTTGCAGACATTTTCACTAAGCCACTTGACCAAGTTACCTTCACTCGCTTGCGAGGAGAACTTGGTGTGTGTGCAGTTTTCTGAGCTGAGTTTTGGAGGCTTCTCTTGTAGCATATGTATATTTTTGTACCATCTTTGTATCTTGATGTACATTTTTCTGCTTTTGTATCTTGATTTCATCTTTTGTATCATATCTTAGGATGAGCTTCTCCTATATGCAGTGATTGGTACAACTTGCTACATTTTAGAGTTTAGGCAGGCTGGCTAGGGATTGATTGTATGGATGGCTATGCTCTTGATGGTTTTGATATATATTCTATTGAGATAGTCTCTTTTTGAATTAAAATGACAAACTGAACTTAAATCCTTCACCCATGAGTAAATGCCTTTGCATGTCTTGTTTGAGCCGAAATGGCTATATCTTGCTTAAGATCATGCTAGGATGTGATACTCATTTTAATTGGGTCAAAGACCTTTGTCATTGTAAATGTTTAGCCCATGCTTTATCTTGTGGAGGAGCATAAGCTTCTTTTTGTTGCAAAGACATTTCATGTACCATGCTTAATTTGAAAAACTTGAAAAATGAGATGTCCATGCATGAAAGAAGAAAGATGAGAAAAAGAAATATTTGCAGAAAATTATGCTCATGTCTCTATGCTTTCACCATTGCACACACTTGCACACATGGGTGCTAAGCGGTTGCATGTTGTTTGCCGGAGAAGTCTCCCATGAGAAGTGAACACATGGCTCCGTGCTTTGACATGACATGAGGTAGAACTTGGGCGTTTATGATGATCTTTTGTCAAGAATGCGTGTCCTTCCATGTTTTTGGTGAGATGAAGTTCATTTTTGCTTGAACAATCCATGGTTAGGACTTTGCTCATGTGGTGACTTTTTGATAAAACTACACAACTTGCTCATGGCTTTGTCAATTGGATATATGTCTTCACCTTCTTGATGGCAATGCCCGTGTGACATGATGAACTATCTTGGTTGCCTCTTCTCTAACTTGTAGCATTTTGTATTGCTCATTGTATATTTGAGAAGCTTGTAGTTGCATTTTGTACATTTTTCCTTGATGTGTGCATTGTCAACAAGGGGGAGAATTTCTGGAGCATTTTGCAAAGGGGAGATGTTGCTGAATCTATGAGAAAGCTTTTGCTCTAGAATTTGTCGGTTTTGTGTGAGAAGTGAGAGTTGTGCCAAAATGAGAGTTTTCGAAAATTTGTGAAGTTTCTGAGAGTTTGAGCATTGGAAAACTTTGCTGGGAACATTTGGAAGGTTTTCAAGTTGAAACGACATCGTTGCGAGTTCGTTTGTGCGATTTTGGCATTTTCAAGTTGGGTCATCTGCCAGGGGCGGTTTAACCGCCCCCTGGGTGGTTTAACCGCCCCTGTGCTGAGTGCACATGGTTTGTGGAGATTTGAGCCATTTTCGAGTGTTTTTCGCATGCATAAGTTCACTTGTTCAGGGGGAGTTGCATCTTTGCAGGGGGAGTGCTTTGAATGTCCTGAAAAGTGATTTGGAGGTTTTGAGATTTGTGATTGATGCTTTGTGTTTTTGCTCTTTTGCCGATGGTGTTGAGCCCTTTCGCTTCTTTTTGAAGGATCGGCGTTTCTGGAGCTTTCTCTTGCAGAGTGACTTTGTTCTCGGCTTGTTCTTGCTTTTAGTCACTTGCTTGAGTCTTGTTTTCGATTTCTTTTATATTTTCTTCATATCATTGGTTACCATGTGTGTGTTGTCAATGCACTCATCAAGGGGGAGATTGAGGACCCGGTGTGTCCGAGGACCGGTGGATGGTCGCTTCCTGGTGTGATGAGTGATTGACAATGTGGTGTGGATTGACGTTTCCCTTGGCTCAAGTATTGCAGGTGTAGAATGTGGCTTGGTTGCATTGGTGCAGGTGAAGAACAGGCGCGAAAGGTCTTAGCCATGGCGGCCTCCGAGGAGCGGAGAGACAAGTAGGCTTGGTTCGAGGGACCCGGTGGCCGATGGATCAAGTGTGGTTCACATGCTGGCAAGAACGAGCAAGGGGACGTGGTTCCGGTGCATGGTAGCGGCTCACAACCGAAGCTCGTACGCGGACGAGAAGCCGGCGCAAGGTGGCGGCTAACAACCGAAGTTTGCGCGCGGGGTTTGGTGATTTGGCCACAAAATCATCGGTGGACGGTTTCCCTTGGTTTGGGCCTCAAAACCAAGGACCGAGGACTCGACTTGGCGGAGATGGGCTGCTGGGCCAAGTGAGGCTGGCAGGGGCGGTTTAACCGCCCCCCAGGGCCGGTTTAACCGCCTCCCCCCTAGGCTGGCCCAAGAACGGCGTCGAGGAGCTTCGATCCGAAGGACACGCGGCGTGACTGCAAGGCTTGCGTCGGAGGGAAGCTAGCTTGCAGTGGAAGGTGCCCGAGCCGGAAAATATCTGAGATCAAAATGTCAAATTTGCCCCTGAGGGGTATGTATCACTTAGGGGTAGTTTAGTCTTTAGAGCACCACCAGTTGGACTACTAATAGCCCCTTCCAGGGCTGGTGGCTGCCATCTCTCTAGTTATCTCTTTAGTTCTCTTGTTTTTCTCCTTTGGACTACTTTCCCCTTCATCCCCTCCACCTAGAACTATTTCGAATCCTTCGTAGTTTGTATAGGTGAATTCATGGTTATGTGATGGAGTTTGTGCTGCTCATCTTTGTGCCATGATTTGATTCCACGAGCTCCTTTTTCCTTTTCTATTTTCGTGGGTATTTTCGGAGCTATTTTTGGGGGATTTTCGTTCTTCTCTTTCTAGGGCGTTTTCTCTCGGATTTCTTTGGGGGATTCACGTATGAGTGTCTTGTGCCTCTTTTGCTGGTGATCCCTTGCCCCCAAACGCCGGGAATCGCTTTGGATTTGAGATTTTTGGGATGAACTCGGGGTGGAAGTGTTCTTCACGAGATCTGAGATTCCGGGAGTTCTAGAGTGTTTGAGGCCGAGATTTTTGGGGAATATACTCCACTGAAGGTTTACATCATCTCCCCAAAGTTTCGTCTCAAGAGCTCAAGCCGTTTGCGAGATCGACTCATGAGTTGACTTTTTCCCGACAGCTCCCAGATTGACCGCCCCCAGGAGGTTAAACCGCCCCCCTAGGCGGTTAAACCGCCCCTAGGGAGGCTAAACCGCCCCTGGCTGGGTAGAGAAGGTTTTGCCTCGTTTCGGTTCGTGTTGTGTTCGTTTCGATCGATTCGAGTTCCGCTGCGTGTTTCTTGCTCCTAGGGTCAGTAGCTTGACAGTGGCTATGTGATCTTGGCAAGATTGCTTTCGGAGGCGTTGGAGTTGATTTGGGAGAATAGCCGGATTGGTTGGAAAGAATTTTTATCGGCTCCCATTCACTCCCCCCCTCTCTGGTCGCCGATTCGGTCCTTCATAAACTCGACCACTTTGGGATACCCCTCAGTGGGATTGCCGGTAAAACACCGACTGAAGGACCGATTAGGCGACCAGAGAGGGGGGAGGGGAGTGAATGGGAGCCCATAAAAATTTCTTCTCAACAAATCTGGCTTTTCTCCCAACTCAACTCCAAATCCTCGCAACACGATCTAGCCAAGATCACGTAGCTACTGAGAAGCTACTGACCCTAGGAACACGATCACAGCTAGCGGAAACCAAATCGAGAAAATCGAACCGAAATCAAACCAAAACGAAACCAAATCTCCTCTTTCCAGCCAGGGGCGGTTAAACCGCCTAGGGGGCGGTTAAACCTCCTGGGGGGCGGTTTAAACCGGCCTGGCCTGGGAGCCTCAGGAAAAAGTCAACTCGTGAACGGATCTCCCAAACGTCTTGAGCTCTTGAGACGAAACTTTGGGGAGATGATGTACACCTCAAGTAGAGTATATGCCCCAAAAATCTCGGCCCCTAACTCACTAGAACTGCCGGAATCTCAGATCTCATGAAGAACACATCCATCTCGAGTTCATCCAAAAATATCTCCAAATCCGAAGCAATTCTTTGCGTTTTGTGGGGGCAAATCACCAGGGAAAGAGTCTCCACGAGCTCATGTGTGAATCCCCCAAGCAATCCCACAAAGAAACAGCCTCAAACACAAGGAATCGAAAATCTAGCAAAGGGACCAAAAAGAGCCACGGGAAGAACAAAGAAATCACACAAGTAGAGATGAAAGAAAGCCAAATCTTTCATACATCACGAGGTCAACTTCTTTACAAAGAGGCTAGCTGTCCTCCCTTCATCCTACCCTCTTGAAGATTTCTCCGGTGAAGCACTTGGCTAGCCTATGGAAAACTAGAAAGGAAAAACTAAAGGAAAATAGTTCAAGTGCAAGGTAAATAAACTGGACTACTTGGATAGCAGCCACCAACCCCTAGGGGGTCTATTTATAGTCCAAGTGGTGGTGCTCTAATGACTCAACTACCCCTAAATGATACACACCCCTCAGGGGCAAATTTGTCATTTGAACCTAATCTTTTCCAGCTGGGACACTTTCCACTGCAAGCTTGCTTTCCTCCGACGCAAACCTTGCAGTCACGCCGCGTGTCCTCCGGATCGAAGCCCCTCGACGCCACCGGAACCACCCAGCCCAGGGGGGACGGTTAAACCGCCCTTGGTGATGGGGACTAGGGTTCCCGATCTTCCGAAAGGTTCTAATAACTCTCGATTTGGTGGAGTCGCTACACAAATCGATCCGGCTTCCGAACAACACGTCCTGAACCCCGCAATCGCAGCACAACGTCTCCTCAGGTTATCAACCGGCGGTGCTCGGTCGACCTCGCCAAGAAGGCTAATCCCTGCCTGCGAATCGAAGAACACAAGCAAGAACAAGAAAGAATGCAACCCAAATTGCAGATGAAAGATTAATCTCACGAGTTGGGGTCTCACAAAGCGATGAACGGCGAAACTGTTCTTGACAGAATAATCTAAGCAAAACCCAAACCCTAACGTGGGTGGCGGCGACTGACTTATAGAGTTTAGGGTTGTGGTTAACCCACTGGACGCGCCCCTAATGGGCTCAACAAAGATACATGGCCCAAAGGCCAAAATACAGCGACGCAGCGCCGGCGCTGATTCTGGACATCATCTTGTTTTCACGATTTCGGTTGACTCAGATATCTTTTGGACCTGGGAGCAGTGCCATTGGATACATGATGAAGTTATGTTTCCAACCATATGTGGATCGTCAGAAACGGAGTCCGTTTGTGGCCTGGGCGTCCAATTTAAGGCAGACTGCTCCTGGACTCCGAGGTGGACTCGAAGTCGACTTGTATTGGGCCTCCGCCTTGTCTTGCGCTCCTTCGCTGGTCCTCCACGCCTCCAAGCCCTTCTCCATGAAGCTCCTGGTCCTCTCCTTGGTTCCTAAGCACAATAAAATCATTAGGTAGCAAACTATTCTCAAAATCATAAAATGAAGTGCTTAGGAACGAGCTCACCTCTAAATTCAATTGTCATGCACGAGCTCTAGTGATTGAACCTTGAATATCCAGCGGAGGAGTGTTATGTGTATCCGAAGGAGTGATGTCCTCATCACTTGGGGCAATTAAACCGCCCAGGGTGGCTGACCAGCCCCCTCGGCCCGGTTCGACGCCAAGTCCTCACCCTTGGTTTTGTGGCCCAAACCAAGGAAAACCGTCCACCTGATGGTCTTATGGCCAAACCACCAAACCCCGCATGAAAGTTTCGGTTGTGAGCCGCTACCTTGCACTGGCTCCATGTCCGCGTATGAGCTTCGGTTGTGAGTCGCTACCTCGCACCGGAACCACGTTCCCTTGCTCGTTCTTGCCACCATGTGAACTGCACTTGATACATCTGGCCACCGGGTCTCTCGAACCAAGCCTACTTGTCTCTCCACTCCCTGGAGGCCACCATAGCTAAGACCTTTCGCGCCTGTTCTTCACCTGCACCAATAAAATTAAGCCGCATTCTACACTTGCAATACTTAAGCCAAGGCAAACGTCAGTCCACACCACGTTGTCAATCACTCATCACACCAGGAAGCGACCATCCACTGGTCCTCGGACACACCCGATCCTCACCGACATCTGTCGCGCCGGTTAGGGGTGTTCTCTAAGAATCTCGTGGTGAATTCGATGACTTTAGCAAAACAAACCATGATGATCCAAGGAGGCATGGCTCTCAGCATCAGCTCTTAGAAGTTGGAAACTGACAAGATTCTACGCGCCCGTCAATCCATTATCAAAGAAGTGAAATCATCGCCAAGCATGGAGGAACTCATCAAGATCTTCGATGAAATCCAGCTATCTGACATCGTCAAGGGACATAAAGTCGAATCCGAGTTGTTTTTCGTTCACTGCTGAAGGAGAAAGGGCACCCCAAGTTGGATTCGAGTTCGACGAGTGGTTCAAACACCCACCCAACCCTACCCACTTTTGGACTACACAGTTTGGCAATGATCTATCAAAATCTTATATGCTCCTAGTTCAATTTAATGATAGAGCAGCACGTGGACATCCTAATTTGGATCATAGAGCATGCCACTTCTTGCAAGGCGACACCTCCAGTACTTGATCATGATTCAGACTCAGACAATGAAGACTTCCATTGCGTGTCCAAGCAATGCCTATTTATAACCATAACACCAGAAGGGAGATCAGCAGATTGGAGGAGCACAATCATCCAGAACAGCTACGACATTGCAATAGCAAACGCAAGCATCGCCCAACCCAAGATTACTCCAATTCAAGGTCAAGAAGAAAATATCATGAATAGCATGGAACGTTACTCCCCAAATCGAGCGATATTCATGATTGGCATCAAAGATTTCGAAGAGCCCAATCACTACGGAAGGGAAGCTCTCCTGGAACTATTTGTCGGTTTAAATGGTACTCAAGAGCAGGAAAAGAGAGCTAGTAGAGTAATCAAAAACCAAAAGCGCGCTGAGCGATGACACGATGTCACTCTATGCTACAAAGCGAGCAAGAATTAACTAGCACAACCTAGCAAGTACTACAACACTCTAATTGCCAACGCCATGGAGCTGCAATTCAAGCTGTACCTCATGTAGCAAACAACAGAGATCAAGAATCTACTTGGCTTGACCTCTGTAATTATCAAACAACTCGACGGCTAGGGGGGTCTATTTGGATAGCAGCCACCAACACCTAGGGGGTCTATTTATAGTCCAAGTGGTGGTGCTCTAATGACTCAACTACCCCTAAATGATACATACCCCTCAGGGGCAAATTTGTCATTTGAATCGAATCTTTTCCGGCTGGGACACCTTCCACTGCAAGCTTGCTTTCCTCCGACGCAAACCTTGCAGTCACGCCGCGTGTCCTCCGGATCGAAGCTCCCTGATGCCACCGGAACCACCCACCCCAGGGGGGGTGGGCGGTTAAACCGCCCATGGGGCGGTTAAACTTCCCAGGGTGGCTGACCAGCCCCCTCGGCCCGGTTCGACACCAAGTCCTCACCCTTGGTTTTGTGGCCCAAACCAAGGAAAACCGTCGACCTGATGGTCTTATGGCCAAACCACCAAACCCCGCGTGCAAGCTTCGGTTGTGAGCCGCTACCCTGCACCGGCTTCATGTCCGCGTACGAGCTTCGGTTGTGAGCCGCTACCTTGCACCAGAACCACGTTCCCTAGCTCGTTCTTGCCACCATGTGAACTGCACTTGATCCATCTGGCCACCGGGTCCCTCGAACCAAGCCTACTTGTCTCTCCACTCCCTGGAGGCCGCCATGGCTAAGACCTTTCGTCGCATGTTCTTCACCTGCACCAATGCAATCAAGCCGCATTCTACACCTGCAATACTTAAGCCAAGGCAAACGTCAGTCCACACCACGTTGTCAATCACTCATCACACCAGGAAGCGACCATCCACCGGTCCTCGGACACACCCGATCCTCAATCTCCCCCTTGATGAGTGCATTGACAACATACACATAATCTCAAGAAGTATCAAAGGAAAACAGAAAAGAAATCAAAACAAAGCTCAAGCAAGTGACTAAAAGCAAGAACAAGTTGAGAACAAAGTCACTCAAAACAGAAAAACTCCAGAAAACGCCGACCCTTCAAGAAGAAGCGAAATGGCTCAACACCATCGGCAAAAGAGCAAATCACAAAGCACAACCCACAAATCTCCAAAACACTTTTCAGGAAACACAAAGCACTCCCCCTGCATAGATGCAAACTCCCCCTGAACAAGTGAACTTGTGCGTGCAAAAATGTGTCGAAAATGGCTCAAATCACCACGGACCTTGTGCTCACTGCACAGGGGCGGTTAAACCGCCCTAGGCAGTTCCAGTACAAGAAGAAGCAAAACTTCACACAAAAGCTCGCAAAACTTTCAATAAAAAACATCCAGGATAATGTTTTCCCTTCAGAAATTCTCCCCTTTCAGAAATTCTCCAGAAACTCTCCCCCTTGTTGACAATGCACAAATCAAGGCAAAAAGCGCAAAAGATGCAACTATAAGCTTCTCAAATATACAATGAGCACTACACAATGCCACAAATTAGAGAAAGGGCAAGCTAGATAGTTTATCGTGTCACACGGGCATTGCCATCAATAAGGTAAAGACATATAGCCAATCGACAAAGCCATGATCAATTTGTTTAGTTTTATAAAAATGTCACCACATGAGCCAAGTCCTAACCATGGATTGTTCAAGCAAAAATGAACTTCATCTCATCAAGATTATGAAAGGACAAGAGTTCTCAACAAAAGATCATTACAAACGCCCAAGTTTTATCTCATGTCATGTCAAAGCACGGAGCCATGTGTTCACTTCTCAAGGGAGACTTCTCCGGCAAACATCATGCAACCGCTTAGCACCCATGTGTGCAAGTGCGTGCAATGGTGAAAGCATAGAGACATGAGCATAAAAATTCTTCAAATGTATCTTTTTCTTATATTTCTTCTTTCATGCATAGACATCTCATTTTCAAGTTTTTCAAATTAAGCATGGTACATGAAATGTCTTTGCGACAAAAAGAAGCTTATGCCCCTCCACAAGGTAAAACATGGGCTAAACATTCACAATGACGAAAGGTCTTTGACCCAATTGGAAAGAACATCACATCCTTGCATGATCTTGAGCAAGATATAGCCATTTCGGCTCAAACAAGACATGCAAAGGCATTTACTCATGGGTGAAAAGAGTTTTAAGTTCAGTTTGTCATTTTACTTCAAAGATTGACCATCTCAATAGATTATATATCAAAACCATCAAGAGCATAGCCAATCATCAATCCCTAGCAAGCCTGCTTAAACTCTAAGAAGTAGCAAGTTGTAGCAATCACTGTATATAGAAGAAGCTCATCCTAAGATACGATACAAATGCTGCATGATATATATCACAAGATGCAAAGATGAAAACTATACATCAAGATACAAAAATGGAAATTATACATCAAGATACAAAGATGGATAAAACCAAATCAAATACAATAGTATACATATGCTACAACAGAAGCCTCCAAAACTCAGCTCAGAAAGGATCACGACAAAGCAAGGGACTCGAATCCAAAGAGTTCGAAGGTTCTAGGCATCTCTCAAAAGCCAATACACAAGTGTGATCAAAGTACAAATATAAAGCTCCCCCTAGAATGTGCAACCAAAATGCAAATCCAAGGTTCAAGTTCAACCTACAAGCTCCCCTTGGAATGTGCAACCAAAATGCAAGTCTAAGGTTCAAGTTCAACCTACAAGCTCCCCTTGGAATGTGCAACCAAAATGCAAACCCAAGGTTCAAGTTCAAACATCAAACTCCCCATGATATGCACAACCGAAGTGCCAACACAGCAAACTCACAAACTCATGCAATCCAAAAGCTATAAGCAAGGTCTTCTCCTTTTCAAATCAACTTGTGCAATTTCTCCTCCTTAAATAAAGCCAAGCTCCCCCTCAACCAAAGACACCTAGTAAAAGAAAACTAGAAAACGGTGTACAAAAGAAAATGGAAAGCTCCATTAAAAAACAAAAAAGAAAGAGAAATCTCAAACGAGCAAAATGCAACCCAAAGACAAAGCAAACCCAAAAAGCAAGATACAACTCAAATCATGCTACACAAAAAGGGCGAGACACAAACACAAAACATGCCAAAGATACACAAGTGAGCACAAGAGTGTACAAAAGATATACTCACAACACAAAGTGTACAAAGGCCACATCGGGACCATCCAAAAGGTGTGGAGAACCATCAAACCTTGATCATGCAAAAGACCAAGAGTCACAAAGCTCATGTTCTCCATACCTCCCACCTGCACAATCAAGAGCGAGAACGAGAAAGAGCTAACGACTCAACACTAGGGGTTAGCACAAAAAGAGTTAAACCAGTGTCGGGCCATCTGCTCAAAAGAGGGGTTAGCAAAATCAACGTTACTTCGTGGAACCCTCTCGTATCTCACCATCGGACCTCTAGCACCACGTGGGGGAAAATGCGGCCTAGACTCTCTCCTATCCTCAAAGCTACGGTCGAAGCTCCCTGCACCAAACTGACCATGAGAAGGAGGTCGCCTAACGAACTCACCATGAGCTGGAACACCACGACTACTCAAAGAAGGAACCGTACGCACAAAATCCTCTGTCCTAGGCAAGGGTGAACGAGACACAGGCACACTATGGGAAGAGTAGTACCTGTCCCTGTTACCCCACTCCTTCTCTCGTCTCACCTCTCTCTTCTTCTTCCAGCAAAACTCCTCAATGTGTCCATCCTTTCCACAATGATCACAATGGAAGCGAACTGGCTCTGGCTTTGGGGTTTCTCTCGGCTCAGGCTTCTCTCTCTTCTGGTAAACCCCACTCCTCACAAAGTCACTCTCTTCTGGAAGTTGTTTGTCTTTGGGGGAAACTTGGGAGGATCAGGAGTGGTGTCAAGCTTGTTTAGCAGGTGATTGGGTTTGGGTGTGAAGTTGTTCTTTAGGATGGCTTTCTGTGGGGGTGTTGGGATGTTTGTGGTGGAGTTGTCTTGTTCTCTCTCTTTCTCACCACTACAGTCACCAGCTTTCTCAGAACCCAGACAACGACCATCAGCTCTCTTGAACCTAGCAATCAACATCTTAAGCTGTGGCTCGCGACCCGACAACCAACCCAAACACTGTCGCAACTCATCATTCTCATCTTGCAAACGATCAACATATTGTGCAAGCTCAACATTCTTCAAAGCAACAACATCGCAAGCAGAGCAAGAATTTGCAATAGGAGATTTCAATTCAGCCTCAAGGGAACTAATCATGGTACGAGATTCAAGCAACTGAGCATGTAAAGCAGGACAAGAAGTACAAGTACCTAGCAAAGAAGATCTAGACTTCAACTCAGCAATCTCAATCCTAGCTCCTTCTAGTTCATCAAGGCATGTCATGTGTTTGTCTTTAAGAGCAACCAAATCAGCAAGATGCACATCACAAACAGAGCATTCAATTTCATCAGAAACAATGGGAGCATCTTTCAACACACCTATCTCTGTTCTAGCACTTGCCAACTCAGTTTCAAGTTCAGTCACTTTCTTGTTAGACTCACAAAGCAACGACTCAAATACCAACGCCTTCTTTCCAGTCTCAGAAAGTAAGGCCTCAAGCTCCACAACTCTATCCTTAGACTCTCCAAGCAAAGACCTAAATTCTCTCTTCTCCTTGTTGGTCTTTCTAAGCACATCATCATGATTATCGACCAACTCCTCTAGTCTAGCATTCTCCTTACGCAAAGAGGTGGGATCGGTCATTACCTCGTCCTCGGAGTCGGAGTCGGAGTCGTAGTCGTTCTTGGAGTCATGCACCATGGTGCAGAAGTTCATAGCGGCGCAGGAGAGCCCATTGAAGTTGCGGTTCATATGCTTCTTCTCCTTGCGATGGCCGCGGTCTTCATCCTCACTGCTTGAACTCGACGAAGTGTTGGTGTTCTCCTCCTTGTTCTTGTGCTTGGAGTGGTACTCGTCCTTGGAGCGGTGCTTGTGCTTGTCTCGCGGTCGATGCTTGCGGTTGTAGTCGTTCTTGATCTCCTCCGGGCACTCGGTGATGAGGTGGCCCATCTTGCCGCACCTGTAACATGTACTTCCCGCACGCCTCGAGCCCTTGCGGTTTTGGTACATGCGCTCGAACCTCCTGGTCAGCAACGCGAGATCCTCCTCGCTCAGCACCTCATACTCCTCATCTGGAAGAGACACAAGAGAAGACAAGGCAAAGTGTTTGGAAGTATTAGCATGTCCATAACCAAATCCACCGACTAGAGCCAGACTATGGGAATCAGTCGGACTCTTAGCCTTGGCAATCAGCTGTCTATCAACCTCAGAAGACTTCAACTTAGAGAAAAGCTCATCAACTGCCAAAGTTTCATAGTTAGCCGACTCCATGATCGCCTCAACCTTGGCACCCCACACGGACCGGTCAAGGGAAAGCAAGAGCTTCAAAGCTCTGTCATGATCCGTGTATGTGAGTGCGGCAATGTTGGCTTTCATGTTGTTGACCATGGCAGTAAAGCGCTGAAACATAGCATCGACCGACTCACCAACCAACTGCTCAAAGTTCTCGTACTCTCTACGATAGACCGAGAAAAGTCTAGCCTTGACATGACTATCACCACCATGGGCTACCTTGAGCTTTAGCCAGATCTGGCTAGCTAGGTCCTCGCCTAAAACACGCTCAAACTCTTCAGTCGACAAAGCACGAAACAAGTAGTCGACAGCCCTAGCATTGGCTTCAAATTTATCTCTTGCACCCTGGGCATCTAAGTTGGTAGGATTGACATTGTTTGCATCTTCCGCCACATCCCACAACAACTTTCCTTTGCCTCGCAAGAAAGCACCCATACGCGCAACCCAGTTCGGATAATTCTTCCCATCAAAGTGCGGAGACCCGGAACCCCGATCTTGGTACGCCATCTTTGGATCTTAGACTGGTTAGAGTCGCAAAGACCCGTAACCGGCTCTGATACCAATTGAAGGACCGATTAGGCGACCAGAGGGGGCGGAGTGAATGGGAGCCGATAAAAATTTCTTCTCAACGAATCCGGCTTTTCTCCCAACTCAACTCCAAATCCTCGCAACACGATCTAGCCAAGATCACGTAGCTACTGAGAAGCTACTGACCCTAGGAACACGATCACAGCAGCGGAAACCAAATCGAGCAAATCGAACCGAAATCGAACCAAAACGAAACCAAATCTCCTCTTTCCAGCCAGAGGCGGTTAAACCTCCCTAGGGGTGGTTAAACCTCCTGGGGGCGGTTTAAATTGGCCTGGCCTGGGAGCCTCGGGAAAAAGTCAACTCGTGAACGGATGTCCCAAACGGCTTGAGCTCTTGAGACGAAACTTTGGGGAGATGATGTACACCTCAAGTAGAGTATATGCCCAAAAAATCTCAGCCCCTAACTCACTAGAACTCCCGGAATCTCAGATCTCGTGAAGAACACATCCATCTCGAGTTCATCCAAAAATCTCCAAATCCGAAGCGATTCTTTGTGTTTGTGGGGGCAAATCACCAGGGAAAGAGTCTCCACGAGCTCATGTGTGAATCCCCCAAGCAATCCCACAAAGAAACGGCCTCAAACACAAGGAATCGAAAATCTAGCAAAGGGACCAAAAAGAGCCACGGGAAGAACAAAGAAATCACACAAGTAGAGATGAAAGAAAGCCAAATATTTCATACATCACGAGGTCAACTTCTTTACAAAGAGGCTAGCTATCCTCCCTTCATCCTACCCTCTTGAAGATTTCTCCGGTGAAGCACTTGGCTAGCCTATGGAAAACTAGAAAGGAAAAACTAAAGGAAAATAGTTCAAGTGCAAGGGAAATAAACTGGACTACTTGGATAGCAGCCACCAACCCCTAGGGGGTCTATTTATAGTCCAAGTGGCGGTGCTCTAATGACTCAACTACCCCTAAATGATACATACACCTCGGGGCAAATTTGTCATTTGAATCTAATCTTTTCTGGCTGGACACCTTCCACTGCAAGCTTGCTTTCCTCCGATGCAAACCTTGCAGTCACACCGCGTGTCCTCCGGATCGATGCCCCTCGACGCCACCGGAACCACCCAGCCCAGGAGGGCGGTTAAACTGCCCTTGGGGCAGTTAAACCGCCTAGGGTGGCTGACCCGCCCCCTCGCCCGGTTCGACGCCAAGTCCTCACCCTTGGTTTTGAGGCCCAAACCAAGGAAAACCGTCCACCTGATGGTCTTATGGCCAAACCACCAAACCCCGCATGCAAGCTTCGGTTGTGAGCCGCTACCTTGCACTGGCTCCATGTCCGCGTACGAGCTTCGGTTGTGAGCCGCTACCTCGCACCGGAACCACGTTCCCTTGCTCGTTCTTGCCACCATGTGAACTGCACTTGATACATCTGGCCACTAGGTCCCTCGAACCAAGCCTACTTGTCTCTCCACTCCCTGGAGGCCGCTATGGCTAAGACCTTTCGCGCCTATTTTCACCTGCACCAATGCAATCAAGCCGCATTCTAAACCTGCAATACTTAAGCCAAGGCAAACGTCAGTCCACACCACGTTGTCAATCACTCAGTGCACCAGGAAGCGACCATCCACCGGTCCTCGGACACACCCGATCCTCACCGACATCTGTCGCGCCGGTTAGGGGTGTTCTCTAAGAATCTCGTGGTGAATTCGATGACTTTAGCAAAACAAACCATGATGATCCAAGGAGGCATGGCTCTCAGCATAAGCTCTCAGAAGTTGGAAACTGACAAGATTCTACGCACACGTCAATCCATCGTCAAAGAAGTGAAATCATCACCAAGCATGGAGGAACTCATCAAGATCTTCGATGAAATCCAGCTATCCGACATCGTCAAGGGACATAAACTCGAATCCGAGTTGTTTTTCGTTCACTGCTGAAGGAGAAAGGGCACCCCAAGTTGGATTAGAGTTCGACGAGTGGTTCAAACACCCACCCAACCCTACCCACTTTTGGACTACATAGTTTGGCAATGATCTATCAAAATCTTATATGCTCCTAGTTCAATTTAATGATAGAGCAGCACGTGGACATCCTAATTCGGATCATAGAGCATGCCACTTCTTGCAAGGCGACACCTCCAGTACTTGATCATGATTCAGACTCAAACAATGAAGACTTCCATTGCGCGTCCAAGCAATGCCTATTTATAACCGTAACACCTAGAAGGGAGATCAGTAGATTAGAGGAGCACAATCATCCAGAACAGCTACGACTTCGCAATAGCAAACGCAA
Source organism: Urochloa ruziziensis (assembly GCA_015476505.1). Taxonomy (NCBI): domain Eukaryota; kingdom Viridiplantae; phylum Streptophyta; class Magnoliopsida; order Poales; family Poaceae; genus Urochloa; species Urochloa ruziziensis. The sequence goes on from WEIB01000172.1 coordinate 46,495, forward strand.
GCATCGCCCAACCCAAGATTACTCCAATTCAAGGTCAAGAAGAAAATATCATGAATAGCATGGAACGTTACTCCCCAAATCGAGCGATATTCATGATTGGCATCAAAGATTTCGAAGAGCCCAATCACTACGGAAGGGAAGCTCTCCTGGAACTATTTGTCGGTTTAAATGGTACTCAAGAGCAAGAAAAGAGAGCTAGTAGAGTAATCAAAAACCAAAAGCGCGCTGGGCGATGACACGATGTCCTACGCTACAAAGCGAGCAAGAATTAACTAGCACAACCTAGCAAGTACTACAACACTCTAATTGCCAACGCCATGGAGCTGCACTTCAAGCTGTCCCTCATGCAGCAAACAACAGAGATCAAGAATCAACTTGGCTTGACCTCTGTAATTATCAAACAACTCGACGGCTCTGAGGTCCCGCCTAAAGATGAAAGTGATGACTCAGAAACACATCTGCAAATTGCAGCACTAGAGCAGTATGATCCTCAAGACAACTGGAAGATTCAACCCCAAGAAGCCCAGGGTAATCTCAAGAGGAAATCAGACAACAATGTTGCAACAATTATCCAACGACTCAACGAGTTGAGCAAAAGCAGCAACACAACAACATTTGAAGAGGCATTAAACAGAAGATGTACACTACATCCAAGTCAAAAGCACTTCACCATAGAATGCTACACCCTAAAGAAGGCATTAGGTATTCCAATGAAGTATCAGAAAACAACTACAACTCAAGCCGTTCAGGAAGAGCCCTTCACATGTTAACACCATGATGCTACGACAATGGTAATCTCTCAAAAGTACTCAAGCGCATTAGCCAAAGAATCTCAGAGAAGAAGAGCAAGACCTATATCAGAGTCATATCCATTGTGCGGCCTCTGATTCATCATAACGAGTCTTGAGATCAGAGTTGGGTTTCTTGAGCTCCACCACTTCTGATTCAAGAGCAGAGACTTTCAGTCTTAAGATGGCAGACTCATCAAGAGAATCTTTTATCAAACTATCCTGAGAAGGGGCAGAGGGACCATGCCTTTCAGAATTTCTAGTGCTCAAGTCATAAGTAATGAATACTTTATCAACAGAACTTGGCGCCACGTCCGCTACGACTGCTTCATTAGTAGCACTCGGATTCATAGAAGAAAGAGTCCTAGAGTCAGGAGTACCAGCCTATGCGTCGACTACTTTTCGAAAGCACTCATCACAATACGAAACGAGCTCCATCTTTCTCAACCACAATCGAACTAAGGGGCAAAGCACTCGAACCCCTTTTCACATCAGACAATAGAGAAGATACTCTACAAGAAACAAAAAGCAAGGGAAAGCACCAAAGAGCAGAACAAGTCATGGCATCTCGATAATTGTAATGGGACATCTCGAACACTCACCTATCTGAACCAGTCATATGAAGTCAAGGATCGCCAAATACCAACATCCTCAATTTCTTCTTGGTGACACCTGGCTTTGCGAGCAATGAAGATCCTGCGGCCAACAAGTTCAACCATGACATCCTTAATCATCCGCTTCGGACGAAGATGCAGTGACTCCTTCCGCAACTTGCTCAGAAGCTACCGAAGCAATTTTTTCTTCAAGAGTCGTCTTGGGGGTGTTGATGTTTCTTAACGTTCACAAAGAAATATGCAAGCGCACAGATATCGTCGTAGCTCTCGCCTAAGAGTATTCTAAGGGTATCGAATCCAAGGAACGTGAGATCTCTATCTACATGCTAATAGGCCCAAGGATACACTCCTATTACGAGGCTAATGGTAGAGAGTATTGCTATTGAGTAGTTCCCGTAGTGAGAAGTTTGGACTACCTCTTTATCACTTGCTTCACGTACCAGCTTACACTGCATCCATAGTGACTTCAGCTAACAGCTCTACGACTTATCCGAACATGGGGGATTTTAAAGGAAAGACAAGGTTGTCACCACCTGCTAACTTCCTTGGCCAAGCCGTGGGCTACGATGTACAAAAGACACGTAAGTTAGAATATGCATGAATACTCACTTTATTCTACCTGGAATGTAGCAGCATTCTCAGAGGTACAAGCAAGAGAGGTGAGTGCCAACACCTTGGCACTCCTCTCTAGACAACCCCTCACTCTCTCCTTACACTAGCACTAGCTAAGCTAGTTGTAGGCCTATGCAAGAGAGTTGTCAACTCAAGTGAGTTGCAAAACTTGGAGTAGGAAGTGATGTCTTCATTTGGATCCCCCTCTAGTATTTATAGGCATGTAGAGAACGGTAACTGAATCAGGAGTGGTCGTGCGGAGTGAGATGCTACTCCGAAGAAATTTGGATTAGTTCTCCCTCTATGATCCTTTCTTGTTCCATAAGGGGAATAATCGTAGAAGCCCATCTTAACCCCATCATGGAGGTTAATGTGATGCCATGGCACTTAGCGTACACTCTATTAGGCAGTATCTCGCTAAGGCCGTTCGATAAGCTCCTCAAGAGTTGTCCCTTTTGACACATCCTTGAATGTCGGGGGGTTGCATGTGCCATGCCACTCATGATAGACAAGATCGAGGTGAACCTAGACTTTCACATCTTTGATATCCTCGATCTTGATCTACTCCTAGGCTGCCCGGTGGAAAAACTACTTGATAAATCTCATGGGAGCCTAGATGGTAGGCTTAGGGAAGCCGCTTCAGCCGCCCACTACCTCTTGTCTAGGAAATCCTATGGCGAAGCCTCTTCCTAAGCTAAACCCGTTTGAGAGTATGGTGCATGGATCTCCATTCACATCATCCGAGCCTGTTCTTTTTGAGGTCGCGGTCTCTGCACTCAAAGAGTACGAGTCGGGAGACACCTTTCACCTTTGTGAAGATGAACGATCATCATCACCCTCGAACGAGTTTGAGCCTCTTCTCACTGGCCCTTACTATCACTACAGCGTTTTCCCCTGATGCCACGATTTTTTTATTGCCATGGGTGACTTTAGTTGCAATACATAGGGGTTATTGCTACAACAAGCGTTTTTTGTTGGAATAGTGGTGCATATTGCAACCATTTTTGAAACGTTGCGAAAACAATTTGATCGTTGCAAAAGGTAGGCTATATCGCAATGAATGTATGTTGGTTGCAATTGCGACAACGTTATTGCCACGCTTCTTCATTGTGGTTGCAATAGTTGTCCATATTGCAATGAGTATAAGGCGTTGTGATAAATATTATCATGCATTGCAAAAGAGTCATAGATATAGCAACGATAATGACGTTGTTGCAAAAGAATCATTTGTTATAGCAACGAAATATAGACATTGTTGCAAATGAGTCATAGATAATGCAACGCAAATACGAATCGTTGCAACTAGCTTAGATATAGCAACGCCAATGGCCTTGTTGCAAAAGAAAGCTTAGTTGTAGCAACGAACACTCGAATCGTTGCTAGACAGAAGGTGGAAACATGTGCGCGTTAAAAGGGCAAAGACTATGGGCCA
>WEIB01000174.1:0-25008 GCA_015476505.1 Urochloa ruziziensis
GTTGTTTCTTCTGAATCATTTTTGCTTGGTACTTTCTTCTACCCTGGTGAAGGCGTCTGTTATTACATCGGTAGCCCAATCCTTGACATCCTCCTACAGGTTAGGGATACAAGATGAGTAATAAGACATGCTATGAGCAAGAGGTTGTTCAAAACATAAAACAGCACACCAGCAGAAAATGAAACGTCAACCTAGTTTCATTAATTTGCAATTTCTTCCTCAAGAAATGAAATGAAATTGTCTGGTATGACGTCAAGTAGCAGACAACTTAATAAATATATAAGGACCTCATGAATATCTCGATGTTGGGAAGTAATAAAAAGTAGGACGTAAAATCTAATATGGATCAACAAACCAATTATATTCAGCATTGAGCAAAATGGTGGATAAATAGCACTAACACACATCAGAGATAGAGAATGTCGTAAATAGAGAATTAGCATTTCAAAATGAAGTTTGAAAACTGATGATAAGAAATATGCGTACTAACCAGTTGCATTGGTTCCCCGGTTCTTATACGGGCATGTGGACGAGCTAATTTCGATTCAAAAGGGGTCCTTGGTCTGACTTCCTGAACCTCTTCCCATTCTTCACGACTCAGCATCCTTACTTTCCCTTGATCAGGGTGGCTATTTTTTATCTTGCGCTCTCTCCTTTCTTGATCTGTAGATTCATGTTCCTGCCCATAAAACACCAAATAAGATTTATAACACAATTTTAATGTCCCAGCAAACAGCTACAAGAACACTATCGAATTCAAATGCTTCTCTGATGGCCATACAGACTAGAGACTACGCACTAGCCAGTAATTAAAAATTAACCCTGACTGAAAGCAACAGTCTTGAATATTGATGGTATAGATTAAACAAGAAGGATGTATGCATCTTGTCATGAAACATAAGGCAGCTAGCAGTAAGGAATGTGAAACTATACAAACTACTCCATCTGTTCCAAAACGTAGATTGTTTTTAGTTTTGTTAAGTCAAACTTTAATAATTTTGATCAAGTTTATAGAAAAAATATGTTAACGTCTAAAATGACAAATACAAGCACTATCAAGACACACTTCATGGCGGAGCTAATGAAACTAGTTCAATGTTGTAGATGTTGAAATGACCTATATTTTGGAAAGGAGGGCGAATAAAGGAACGTTGTAGAATCCATCCATGGGAAAGGGAGAAAAGGCTGAAATTGGAATGTAATGTCAAAGAGATTTAATATCACAAAATTATGCTTGGGATAGCACAACTCTACACAGGCCCATGAGGCCATTTTATACACTAACAAGAAATAGACAACTAGAGAAAAAGCCTGCAATTTCTCACCTGGGGACAATTTATTTGCAGTAGTTTAACACGATCCTTGTAAGAATAAGTAATCATAAATTTCTCAAGTTCCTACAGCAACATCTCTACATGCCCAAATCTAACGATATGACTATTCTACACACCACGAGATGGTCCATCATGCATACTAGCGCATTCACCAAACGATTCACAAAATGTTAAAAGTATCCAAGGAAATACACAAATACTTGCAATTGCAATTTGCAACAGAAAACAACCCTAGTTAGGACTTAGGAGAAACAAGGTACAGCTACAAGGGCCAGGACACGGAGGGGTACCATCATGAGGAGCTTGGTGAAGAGGGCCACGGCGGCTGCGGTGAGCACCATGGGAAGCGAGGCCGAGTCGAGCCACGCCAGCGACTCCGGCGTCGGCACAAAGAACTCGTCGCGCCCTGGATCGCGCCGCCGCCGCCTCGAGCGCTCTCGCTCCGCCACCCGCTGCCGCAGGAGGTCCCTCGGCGACGCCCCGCCCTCCCACGCGACCTGCCGCCTGGCCGCCCCTCCCCGCCGCAGCACCGACCGCAGCATCGCCGGCTCGCCGCCGCCTCCACGCCGGCCCCTGGCCAGATGTGTTCTTTCGGGTAGGCCGAGTTCATGCTGCCTGATGGTGATGGGCCTTCAACTGCACCTTTTTTCGTTGGGCAGGCCGAGTTCAGCTTCCTGATGGGCCGCCGACACGGTGTCTTGCGAAGTTTTCCAATGGGCCGATTCCAGCTGCAAGAACACAAAAAACTACCGGCGCCGGCGCCGGCGCCGGGATGCCGGAATGACATGTTCCGTGCGCTCTGATTGGTGGAGTGATGCAGCGCGGCCTCCAGCCCCCCGCATCACCGAGCTCCAACCAGATCCAGGGGCATCGGGCACACCGCATACGGAACCGGCACCATTTCGTTAGCCGGCAATCACGAGCGGTCGCGCGTGTAGCACTGCATTTGGCGGTCTGCGGCATTGCCGGCCGCCCCTTGGTATGCGACCTGAACCTTGGTTTGATCGTCCCGTCTCCCACGGCACGGCGGGCAGGACAGCTTAGCTCCCACACAGTTTCCAGGACACACAGGAAAATGTTGGGCTGGTCGCTGGTTGTACAGGATGAACGACTAGTAGTAGCCTTGTAGCTCCCTATATATGCCTGATCAACGATCGTCAGATCATATCCTGTCTTCCCATTCGATCGGATTAGATACACCATCAGCAGAATTACCATTTTGCCATGCCGCTCCTCGTGCAGCGCGTGCAGCCCGTTTCTGCTGGCACTCCTGCTGCATGTAGTTGTGCGGCACCTCCTGGTCCTACAACTGCAGCAGCAGAACATGGCGATAGGCTCCTGTTCGATGATCTTGTGCTCGGTAGCGGTGACGGCATCAAGAATAAGGCCGCCACGGACGACGACGACGCGTCCACCAAGAAACTAGAGTGGCTGAGGTCGCAGATCGTCGGGGCCGAAGCGGAGTTCGCGTCGCCGTTCGGCACTCGCCGCATCACGTACGCCGACCACACGGCGTCCGGCCGCTGCCTGCGGTTCGTCGAGGAGTTCGTGCTGCACAACGTTCTCCCCTACTATGGTGCGCACACGTGCCCTACCGTGAACAATTTTAATTTTCTTATTTTCTTCAATCGATACTAGTGTTTGGGGGTTGCTCTCATTCGTATGTGGGTGGACGGCGCGCAGGGAACACCCACACGACGGACAGCTACGTGGGCCTGCACACGAGCAAGATGGCCGGCGACGCGGCGCGGTACGTGAAGCGCAGCCTGGGCGCCGGGCCGCGGGACATGCTGCTCTTCTGCGGCACGGGGTGCACCGCGGCCATCAAGCGCCTGCAGGAGGTGACGGGCATGGCGGTGCCCCCGACGCTGCGCGCCGCGGCGCTGTCCGCGCTGCCGCCTTCCGACCGGTGGGTGGTCTTCGTGGGTCCCTACGAGCACCACTCCAACCTGCTCACCTGGCGGGAGTCCCTCGCGGAGGTGGTGGAGATCGGTCTCCTTCCCGGCGCCGGCGGCGGCCTCCTGGACACGGCCGCGCTGGAGTCCGCGCTGGCGGCGCGCGCGGGGTCGGGCCGGCCCATGCTGGGCGCCTTCTCGGCGTGCAGCAACGTGAACGGCCTGCGCACCGACACCCGCGCCGTGGCGCGCATCCTCCACCGGCACGGCGCCTACGCGTGCTTCGACCTCGCGTGCAGCGCCCCCTACGTGCGCGTGGACATGAGGTCGGGAGACGAGGACGGGTACGACGCCGTGTTCCTGAGCCCGCACAAGTTCCTCGGCGGGCCGGGGAGCCCCGGCGTGCTTGCCATGGCGTCGCGGCTGTACGGGCTCCGCCGCACCGCGCCGTCCACCTGCGGCGGCGGGACCGGTGCTCTACGTCAGCGCGTACGGCGACGCGGTGTACAGCGGCGACGCCGAGGAGCGCGAGGACGCCGGAACGCCGGCCATCATACAGAAGGTCCGCGCCGCGCTCGCGTTCCGGGTCAAGGAGTGGGTCGGGGAGGCGTGCATCGAAGCGCAGGAGGCGCGGATGCTCGAGCTGGCCCTGCGACGTGTCCGCACGGCCGCCTAACCCAAACCTGCGCCTGCTGCTCGGCGCGGATCCCGCGAGCGGGCGCCCCGGCTCCCCGTGCTCTCCTTCGTGGTGTACGCTCCGTCTCCGCACGACTGAGGCCGAGCTCGAGGGCGGGAACGGGAACACGGGAGAATCAGACGAGGCCGAGGCTGCAGCTGCACTGCCGGTTCGTGACGAAGCTGCTCAACGACCTGTTCGGCGTGCAGGCGCGGGCGGGGTGCGCCTGCGCGGGGCCCTACGGCCACCTGCTCCTCGGCATCGGCCCGGAGCGCGCCAAAGCCATCAAATCCGCTGTCGAGCAGGTAACAAATGGTTAAATGTCGAGCGATTTCTCCGGCGATCGCTTCACATTCTCCGGATCACCTGGTGCTGACATTGACATGAAGCAGGGGTACCACGGGGTGCGGCCCGGGTGGACGCGGGTCAGCCTCGCGTACTACACGTCGACGCAGGAGGCCGAGTTCGTGTTGGACGCCGTCGAATTCGTCGCCAGCTTCGGCCACCGGTTCCTGCCGCTCTACACCTTCGACTGGAAGACCGGAGACTGGCACTACGACGCCAGCTGCGCCCGTGGACTCCTGCCAAACAACGTCGTCGGCAACAATCCCGCTGCTCCCAGTGGGCGGGTCAAAACCGAATACGGCAACCAGAGCGAGTACATGGCATTTGCTCGCCGCATGGCCGACTCCTTGGGTACCACTTGCAATGGTCTCGATAGCACGCGTGCTCGACGAATTCCCAAGAGCCTCGACCCACAGTTAGTCTATTTCGTCGTGTGAGTGTGAGTCACTTATCCATTCCTTTCTTCAGGCCCCGTTGCAGGGGGGTCATACTACTCGGTGTTCCTTCTTGGAACTGAACCGCTGATGAGTACGGTGGTATACAGCCCTAGGAGGGTAATTCACGGTATCAAAGATCTGGTGTATGCTGTCTTATTCCGATCATCGGAGATTCAGAGGGAGACCTCATCAGCTCGAGTTATCCTGATCCGAGCCTATTAACATGATTATTGTAACTGTTTACTATAATTTACTATTGTGCTGATCAGTGTGTAAGGTTAGCATTAGTTCAAACTTAAGGCCGGAACGATTTTTCCTTTTATCAAAAAGAAGAAGAAAAAACAGTGACTCATCGGGAAAGCTACGAGAGATATCTGAATTTAAACATATCTGGAGAGCCCTTTAGAACCGGCTGATTGAAAATAAACGTACAACTCCAAGAGACTCTCTAAATTCTTTATAATTTTTAGAGATTTTGATTAAAAAAGTACATTCCAACAGCCTCTCTGTTTGGTTATTCAAACATAGTCACTCTCTGTTCCGGATTTCTCGCTAGCTACATATAGAAAAGAGAATAGTCTCCTAGAGTGCATGCAAGATATAAAGAGCTGTTTATAGAAAACGATTTTTATGTAAATGACTCTCTAAATAATGATTTAAAGAGTGAGTTTTAGAGAGACTCTTGAAGATGCTCTAATGGTAGGATACGGTACGAAAGTAGTCATATGTCCCATCGTCAACGATAATTTTTATATAAAATTCATCATGATATGAGTTTTGCATATATAGAATTTTCCTAACTGGTTCAGGGTGTGTTTAGATGAAGGAAAAGGGGTGAAAAATACTTTAGTACTGATTCTATGGAAATGTGTACAGAGATATAAATAAACTGATACGGTTCTCTAGATGAATAACTTTTCGTGAAAAGGGAACCCTTTTTCGTAAACTATACAGGGCCTCGATACACTGAACTGATTTTAGATAGGTGAACTGGCCCGACCGCCGAAGCACACGTCATTGAACTGGCTTGTGGATGAGGTAGGTACTGTTTTTGCTGGTAGAAAAGTTAATTAGCTTTGGTTGATAACTTCACTTCTTTTCTTACTTTTTTTGAGCAACCTGTGGCAGTTAGGCTACCCGCACTGGTTTCGGTAAACGAAACTGCAGAGCGCCACGTCGTCTTTTACCGTGACCTTTACAGATTTTTCTTCCGCAGTGGGGCACTGTAAGAGGCAACTGGATCTCCCAGTTTCGGCATGCAGCCGGTAAATCAAGCGGGGGAAAAGTAGAAACGGCATCCGCCACGTCAGCGCGGGCCCGCCGTCCCAACCTCCGTGCGCGCAGCGGGACGGAAGCAGAGTAGCTCCCCCGCACCGCAGCCGGCCGCTGCCGCTCCCCCACGTCGCGCGCCAAGTCCCTGTCCGCCACCCCCAGCTCGACGCGCCGTCACCGGGGAGCTGTTGCTGCCACCGCCGCCGCCCTCCTTCCTCACCGCCGCTGCTCTGCCCAGCTTTGCCAATCCGCGCGTGCGAGGAAAAGAAGAACCGGGGCGCGGTGGCGAGCACGAGAGGAGCGAAGGCGTCTGGCCGCTCCGCGCGAGCTTGAGGGGAAGGTGGAGGAGACCGACGCCGGCGAGCACGAGAGGAGGCGTGTAGGGCCGAATCCCGCCGCCGCAGCCATCCACCGCTGCTCCTCCCGCGGCCGCAATTGAATCTCGCTGCCGAATCCCGCCGTCGCAGCCGGCCTTCGCCGCTCCTCCTGCTTGGCCGCCGCACATGCCGCCTCCACATCGAGGCCGCGAGCTCCCAGCTCCTTGCCGCCGGGATCCGGTGCGGGGAGGTGGAAGCGCCGCCGGATCCGCCGCGGCGCGCTTCGTTGGGCGCGCGCCACGAGCTTTGCCGGGCCGCCGTGCGAGCTCCGCCCAGCCGTGCTGCTCGTGGAAGCGGGGATGAGGCCGGCGGCGGAGGAGCCGAGGCGGCGCTCCTCCACGCCTGCCGCGCCGTCTCGACCTCGCCTCGGTCGGGCCGAGCGAGCTCCGCCGCGCCGCGGGGCCGCGCCGCGCGGGTCAATGCCGGTGAGGGCAGGCCAGAGGGAGAGGAGAGGAGCGAAAGGAGAAGATAGAGGAGAGAGACGGGAGGCAGCGTCAGTGTGGATGGGGTGCGTTAAAAAATGTTACTTGTGGGCCGCGCAATGTGGTAGTTGGTATAAAGTGTGAGATTCAGAGGTTGACGAGTGCAGAAGAAATGAATTTAAAGTAGAGAATCTTGATGACCAGGACAGAATATTCTTTTAAAGGTCGGAGACAGAGGTTCACAAGTGCAGCCAGCCTTTGTCATATTTGAGAGACATCTGAATTTGAACTGACGCCAACTTCAGCACCACATTCCCCCTACTGCTGACGCACGCAGCCGGTTCGCTGTCTGTCTACGCATTCTGGATTCCCTCCTGACCTCTGACGACTGCAACCGAAGATGGCGAGAGCCAGATCCGCGGCCCTGCTAGCGCTGCTCTTCCTGGTCTGCGCGGCGGAGTTCTCGGCGGCCGCCGCCGCCGCTGCCGGGGCGAGCAAGGTCAAGGGCAAGGGCGGTTCGGGCCGCAACGGCTCGCCGCCGTGCCGGGATCTGGCGTCGCAGGGCGAGTGCGCCGCGCGCGGCGGGTGCCGATGGTGCCAAAGCGAGGCGCTCGACGACATGTGCTTCGGGGCCACCGAGGCGTGGCGCCTCCCGAACCAGGTCTTCTCCTGCGACCCGCCATCGGGCGCCGCGAATGCCCGGAAGTAAAATGTCGCCGCCGCCGCCGCCGCCGAAGCTCTGGCTCCTGCCGTAGGGGTCGCTCGATCTTACCTTTGCTGTCGCCGGGCCTCCGTTGTTTTCTTCGCTGGATCTGAGATTTACAATGGGGTGTGTACCGCTCATGTTGTAACTGTTTTCCATTGTTTCATGTACTGGCCTTGTGCGTTATACTGTAAAACCTGGTTAAAATCCAATCAGAGCGTGGCAAATCATACTATCGGTCCTCAAATTGCACAATCTGTTATTTGATTTAAATGATCCAAACAACACGGCAGATTCTTGATTTTAATTATCAACCACGACGCTGCTTATAAGATTGGCTCTATCTCCATCGACCTTATGCCCCTGCGCGCGCACCCTGACGGTGAGCCAGGGACCTGGATCAGGTGCAGTCTCACAATTCTATTTTGAGTCGACTAACCGTGCCCTTTTCTTTGCCCTACCAGTTTTTTCTCAATCTCCCCTGGCTGCTTGTCTGCTACCAGATCGCTGCATCACCATTTGTCTTGCACCTGCTGAGTACATCTGGCTGTTTTAAAATGACCAGCTTTTTTGTTCACCACGAACTTGAATTATTCCATTAAAAAGTAGCGGCGGAGGCAAATTTCGGGCACGTATGATTCTACTTCCGGCATCAAAGAGAACTAATGCTTAGTTGCCTCAATTTGTTTCGAGGGCAACATTGACTAATTGCTTTGCGTGCCAAACTCCTCCGATCAATTAACGCCAAAGCAAAATAGGCAGGTAAAGTTACGGAAAAAAAAAATCCACAAACGACCATAAACAATGCCTCAAAACGAACCTCATGTGGCCTGTAAGCAGCTCAGCTTTCAATTAACCATTGTAATCGCTGAAATTATTCATGTTGATAGACATTATGCCAGGAAAAGCACTGATCTAGTTCACTGTGTATCCTAGCGCCTTCACCGGCAGCCGGCCAAACCTAGAGAACCAGGAGGCATCTTGCTCCACAAAGTCTGGTTCAGAAGACAGCCAGGCACAGCAGCTTCGCATGTCTACAATCTACATACTCCAGAAATTCAATCTACTGGAGAGATTACTATTTACAACTTTGTGAGTGATTCAGCATTCCTCTACTGAAACGCAAGGAATGCAACTGATGGAAAGCAGACATCAGGAATCATAGAACTCTCAGCTGAGCTAGAAAGGCCGCGCACAGGTCAAGAAAGAGGAGCTGTGGTCCACTGACTCTTTGCAAGTCAAGGAGGTATTTCTCGTCTCTTGTTTTATAAAGCTGCATCATAAGGAGACATATCAGAAGATGAAAAAGAAAGCTTCATCAAATGTAGGTGTATCAGCATCGCCATAGAGTGCACAACAGAAGTAGTACACACATGGAAACAAAACATACTGTGCAATATAAATAACCAATTAGATTCGGGCAGAATAAATCAGCATTGGATGCATTCAGTCCTTACGTGGTTCTTAATTAGAGCAAACATAAGCAATGCCAAATGCATGGGATATGAACACAAGTGTCATTATCTACTGCTGCACAACACTTGTAGATCTGCCCCGCACATTAAACAAAGGGCTATGTCTACATGTTAGTAGCTGAAATTTTGTGTATCCAAGGATGCCAGAAATGCAGGAGGAGAATCAGATTTGCAGTCTTATTTAAAAAGATTCAAGTATTTAACCAGATGGTATTAAGGATAGTAGTAGCTAGTAAATATTTATTATACTCCTATCAAGACAAATATTTATTATACTGGAAGCAGCACAAAAGAGATGAAATATACCTGAATTTCAAACTTAATTATATTTAACTTCTCAGTCAGGCCATCATTTTCAATGGATTCTGCACTAAAGGTACTGTTATGGATTTGACCAGGAAAGCCAGGACTCCATCTGCACTTCATATTATAGTGACCAATCTTTTTCCAGTAAACATTCAATTCTTGTAGAGCTTTCAGCACTTCGGTCATTATTTCTCTCGGATGTGCTCGCGACTAGCATTACAAAGCAATGTTGAATGGGAGGGGTTGGAAGAAGCATGAAAAGTTGAAAACAACAAAATAATGGGCAACATGGAATTAATTACCTGAAGCCCAAGAGCCCATTTTCTCTCAGCTGGAAAATGTGGTCTTAAGCCAACTGGAGACTCCATAAATATTTGCTGCCGATTCCCACGTGCTGAACTTGGTGTTTCATATGATGCTATATTTGAGAATGAAGAGTCCTATGTGCCAACAAATCAATACAGAAAATTAGTATGGATCCAAATTACCACAGCAAAAAATATGTGAGGCGGAACATTTATTACTTGACAAAAGTAAGTCAAAACTCAAAAGTATCCAAGGATACAAAAATAACATGATTCAGTGGTTCACCATAGCTTCTTGGCATTCAGCTCCAAGATAACCACTAGTTGTACGGAGCCTATTGTCCAACAACAGATAATATGCAACAGTTGCCTGTAAATATAAAGAGTAATCCAGTCACCACCATTACAGCAAAAAAAAATGTAGATAAAAACAAAGTGCAAAAGGAATAATACCTCATTTTGCAGTCTGTTTTGGATTGATTCCACCAACAAGTTCTTGTCATACCCCATACCTATAACTTCACGGAGAGTTTCCTCATCAACCTACAAAATTGGGAGCAAATTCAACCATTAATTTAAGTAAACTATGCGACAAGAAAAAAAAAACCATTTTCCCACAATGCAGACAGCAGACCCAAGACTGCAAAATCTTATCACGTCATCAAATAACTATTAACAATGTCACACAAAACATAGTTTCATTTGAAAAGTGATATAAAATATCATGAATCGTACATCTTAATGTAAAATATATAAATATAGAAAAACACAACGAGGATGATAAAAACTTTGATTAGATAAAAAATATTAACACAGCAGAAGCAAAAGAACAAGGTGTAATAGTTCAGATTATAACAAGGAGCACCAGAAAGGGGAGCCCTGGATACTATCAGCAAAGGGGTCATATTTTTTCAACAGACGTGAAGAGTGTACACATAGAGTGGAGATATTTCTTGTCTAACTTACATACTACGCCATGACCTCGTCATACATAGAGGTGCTAGAGCCTAAAAGATAGATACAATTTAATGATCCTAATTCAATGACATGGCCATGTGTGCCCATTTATTGTGGTGGAATGTTAGCAGCACATTAGGGGTTAGCTTCCTAATATCAGAGGGAGAAAATTTAGCATAATCCACCCAAAGAAACATTGTCAGTAGCTTATATTAGCTGATTCCATACTACATCATTGCAAAGTAATGCAGTGCAAACTATACCTTTTTAACCTGTTGCGCACTATCTGGAGGAGGCACAGTCAAATAGCGTGGGAGATGAATTTTGAACCAATCATGTTCACGAATCTCACGGATTGTGATCCGCTTCATAGGATCAACAACCAACATTCTTGGAATCAAATCCCTTGCTGCACCTGACAAATGACTGGGAAGGGTATATATTCCACCCTAAAATGGAAGGATATATAAGCTCTAAATCAGCAGGAACAAATAACAAAGTACATTTCTATGTAGAAAAGACTGCAGATACTTGCTAACCTTTATTTTCTTAAAAAGGTTTGGTATGTTCTCATCATCAAATGGCAGAGTACCACATAGAAGAGCATAGAGAATAACACCACAGCTCCAAACATCAACTTCAGGCCCAGCATATAGTTTCCCAGATATCACCTGACAGTAAAGAGATTGAAGATATGAACATACTGGTATAGTGGCTTCTCTTGTATCTGCAACTCATTACAGAGAGCTTACCTCAGGAGCAGCATAATTTGGGCTACCACAGCTTGTCTTTAGGAAATGACCATCCCGCATAACATTACTTAAACCAAAATCTGCAATCTTAACATTGCATTTTGAATCCAATAGGAGGTTTTCTGGCTTTAAATCACGATGAACCACCATGTTTCTATGGCAATATTCAACACCGGAAATAATCTGTAAAAAGAGGAGCAAGGAAAGAGTATACTATCACATACAAGCACTTGAGAGGAATAAAAGATTGTTTGATCTGCAGTCTTCTAGTCAACCTATATCATGCAACTGTAGCATACGTGAGAAAAATAAACAAACAGAAGAGAAATTTGCCAATAAAGGGATCTTGACCATAAAAATATTACCTGTTGGAAGAAACGGCGAGCCTCTTCCTCCTGCAGCCTACCTTTTTCAACAATGTAATCAAACAATTCCCCAGACTTAACATACTCCATAACAACGTAAATATCAGCCGGTGTATCTATAACCTCATAGAGGCGGATGATATGCGGGTGCATAAATAACCTCAATATCTTAATCTCTCTTTTAACTGCAAAAAGGAAATCCATTCAACAGTTCAGGCAGAATGCTCAAACACTGACCATGCAACTAGATTGGTAATAGCAAATACAAAAGACAGACTGACAATCATTGGAATGTGTGACTAGCAAACATATTAATCATTAGTCATAGCCAAAATTACAACAAAACATGCAAGCTTGCCCTTCAAAACAAACAGCAAGAAAATGGTGTGCTGAATCAATTGCAATCAGGTTCATAAATGTAAGCACACATGGTTTACTCAGTATGCCGCATTCAACATATGAGAAGTTCAATCACTACAATAGCAGAATAGCAGTGTACAAGTTTGGCAGACACCACCATAAGAGATAATTGTGTACTGAAAAAGCTAATGAGTTAAGGCAAAGGCTGAGACACCAACCTTTCTCTTCCATCTCCATGCCTCTGATTTTACGACGGTTAAGGATCTTGATTGCCACCTTGTGTCCAGTGCTTATATGCTCCGCAATTTTCACCTTCCCGAATGAGCCGATCCCCAGAGTCTTACCAATCCGGTAATTCCTCAAAGGATTGCCATCCTTGCCCGCTCCCTCCATCTTTCTGCCAAAAATCCAATCACACCGAAATACGATTCAGGAAACTCCAGGTAATCGATGTGAAATTCACATGCATATAACACACGGCGCTATCATGGCTCCCTGTTCTATCTGAGCAGATCAGATCCAGCTGATCCGTCCATTGAAATTGGGCCCGCACTCCCGATTAGTTCGAGCCGAATCACGGCCCTCCCTAATTCGAAGGGGAAAACGAACATCTCCCCAGAAATTGACTCCGCCTTTTCCCCACCCGATTCACGTCTGAAAAGCGCGATAGCCCCCAAATAACCAGGACGCGATCCCACGCCCGAGAGCTCACGGATCTGCATGGTAGCTAAACTACCGAATCCCACTCACTTCCTGGCCAATAGAACGAGCACCGATGATCGGGAACCCAGCCCCGTCGCTGATTCGCTGCTCCACGGAAACGGCGCATCGCCGCCATCCCCCGACAGGGGGAGATTAGGAAGCGGAGAAAGGGAAGGGATGCGGTGGGTTGGAGCGCCTACCTGGCCGCTGGAGAGGGAGCGGCGGCTTGCCGGAGGAGGGGCGCGGCGGAGATGCGGTGAGGGGACGAGGGGTGCGCAGCGACGCGATGCGTCGCTCACGGGAGGAGGGGAAGGGGGAGGAGGAGCCGAGGAGGGGAGATTCGATTCCGGCAGCGGGGCCCAAAGGCCGAGAGTGACCTCCGCGGGGGTGCGTCCGTGGCGCGCGGAGATACGTGCGCCCCGTGCGGGCTGGCTGGCGCGGTGGGGACCCAGGCCGGGCAACGGCGGACGGGGCCCGGCGGGGGAAATCGATCGATCTGTCGTTTTGCGGGGGGTTTGATGCGACGGGCCCGTGCCCTTTTCCTTACGGGGGGCGGCACGTTCACGTTGCGATTTGGCCAGTTTCGTCGTCGTGTTGCTTTCTCTATCGTTGCGCTTGCGTTGTTGATTTGAGGCTACGATTGCGAGCACGATGCAAACGAGCGAGGAATTTGTGCAGGTACATCCGTCGTATGGACATTGGTACGGCAGACATAAAGTGAAAGTAGCGATGCGTCTTGGATGAAAACAGAAAGAAACCGTCGGAGCTTCGCAAGCGGAATGTATTTGGAATTTTTTTTTATCTGTGGAGATTTTTTTCTCCATTTATCCAGAATCTAATGAATTTTGGTGATAGCTTACCGTAAAGCTTGTCACCGTTCGATCTTAAAACAAGTCACAAAACAACCGAACACATTTCGTGTGAACCTTTGATGATGATTTAAATAAACTAAGTTTAAGGCATGGCGGCTTCTAGGCGCCTTTTGAATTAACCATTCCATTAGACGAGAGGGACTACGCTAAACTGGGGACGTGTTGGACCACGATGCCATAAACCTGAGCAGAGAATCCATCAAAGAACTCTGGTTGCCCAATGCCCAAGCAGCACCTTGATTACTGTTCATCTTCCGAGACGTCGAGTCAAAACTCGGACACAACGATGCAGCCTGTAGGCAGGCAAGCGCGGCGGTGCGCACTGCGCAGGCAGGCAGGCAGGCAGGCGAGCACCAAAGCCAGTGCGCGCCACCGGCGCCACCGACGCTTGTTAACACGGCGGGGGCGCGACCTCCGAGGCGACCGGGCAAAGCGAGACACGTGCGTACGACGCGCAGCGCGCAGGGTACCTGACTCCCGGCTCCCCCGCCGGGCGCCCCCCATTCACGTCGCCATCCTTCTGACCACACCACCACCGGCCTGCGGCCTGCCTGCGTCGGGTCGTGTTTAGTTGCCATACCAAGAAATTTTCAAAAGAGAATTTTAATGCATGAAGCACTAAATGTAGACGAAAAAATAATTCATTATATGGATGGAGTGTATGTCGCGAGACGAATCTAAAGAAACTACTCAATCCAAGATTTGCAACACTAATGCTACAGTAATCGTCCGCTAATTGTTAATTAATTACCCTCTGATTACCCGTCATTAGATTTGTCTCGCGATTTGCTGGCTAGATCTGTAATTAGTTTTACCAATAGTTTACATTTACTACTCCTAGATGATAAATTTTCTTTGATGTGACATCTCAAAAACCTTTCACCCTCCCATCTAAGATTGTCTGCACCGGGACCTGGGAGCCCGCACGGTATGCGCCACCTGACGTGCATGCCGTGCGGGGTCCCGTTTTTGGGGCTGCAGCGACGACCTGGGAGCGGCTCGGTATATCCCAGGTCCGGCGCCCGCACGGTAGATACAGAGAGAGAAAGAGGACTTGGGAGAGGCCACGTCGGCGCGGGGCCCGCGCACCGCGCGCGAGCAACCACCAGGCAGGGAGAGAGGGGAAGCAGAGGAGGGGAGGGAGAGGGCGAAGATCCGACGCCGGGCCCGCTCGTCGCCGGCCACACCGTGAGAAGGAGGAGGCCGGCAGCGCCGCCGTCGCCAAGCCCGCGCCAGGGAGCAGCGCCGCCGGAGGTCGAGGCCGGCGCAGGAGCTCGATCCTCCGCGCGCCAATCGACGCCGGCACCCACGACCGGAGCTCTCCACCTTGAGCGCACGGTCGCGCGGAAGAACCGAGGCGGAGCTTCGCCGCGTCGGAGTTGGAGCCGCTCCGCCGCCGGGATTCGCCCCTGCTCGCCTCGCGCGGAAGACGGAGGGGATTCGCCCCTGCGCCGCGCCGGAGCAACGCTGACCCGAGCCTGGTCCGCCTGCTCTCGTCCCGGAGGCCCGAGTAACGCCGGAGCACGGGCCGCGCTAGATCCGGCCTCCGCGCGCTCGATCCGGCCTCGTCCGCCGGCGCTGGAGAGGGAGCTTCGGCGCGGAGGAGCGGGGAAGCAGTAGGTCGCGTCGCGCGGAGGAGGCCGCGCCGATGCCACCGCCCGCCGCCGGCCTCGAGGTCTGCTGCCGCCAGACATTGAGGAGGAGGGAGCGACGGAGGTTGGGGATGGGAGAGGGAGAGGCGCGCGGTGCCCGGAGGAGGGAGTGCCGCCGGATCCGCCGCGTGGAGGAGGCCGCGGCGCGCTTCGTCCGCCACGCTGCTCCTGGAGGCGGGGATGAGGCCGGCGGCAGAGGAGCCGAGCCGGGCGAGCTCCGCCGCGGGGAGGGAGCAGGGGAGGGGCCGGTCGAGCTCGCGGCGCATGGGTGCGGCGGCGCGGCGATCTCGCGGGAGGAGGAGACGGAGAGGAAAGCAGGGGAGGAGAGGGAGAGATGTTTCGGGAGAGAAAGGAGGGTGGGGGCGGAGAAAAGGAGGAAGGAGGGGGTAGGGCCCGCGGGAGAGAGAGGGGCGGTGGGGGTAAAAAAATCTGGTTTGTGGGCCCGATAGTTGATATAGAGGTTGAGTGTAAAAGTTGACTGGTGCGGAAGAAATAGATTTAAAGTAGAGAATCTCGCTGACCTGGACAGAATATTCCTTGGATGTAGAGTTTTGCCGGTGCGGATAGCCTAAACACGCCCACGGGCCGGTCTCGTCAGCCTCGCCGCAGCGCCAACACGTTGGCGTGCCGGTGGCGGGCGGTGGCCCCGTGCCCGTGCGCCCTCTACCACCGGCGGTCCGGCGTGGATTCTCTGACGTCAAGAAGAGAAGTCACTGCTAACTTTCCTCCTCCGTCCCACGATTCTTACAGCAGTTATTGCAAACAAGGAGCCCAGTTACATTTATGAGCCCAAATAAAACCTAGATTATCAGTAAACCACTAAACAAGCAGTTAAGAGAGAAATTTCTCAATTAAGAGAGAATCCACGCCGCTCTACCACACGCACACTGCCAGAACGAGCGCACGGCGCCGGGCCCGCCGTCGCTGACCAGACAGACAGCGTGGCAGGCGGTGGCGGCACTGTGCCCGTCGCGTGGCCGGCAGAGCCGCGGCGGAGGAGGTGTTCCGCAGCTCCGTTCTCTGTGATTACTGTTTGCTTTGTTATGTTTCGCCTTCGCTCTTTTTTCCCTCCCTCGAGACGGTGTTCCGCAGCTCCGTTCTCTGTGATTACCGTTTGCTTTGTTATGTTTCGCGTTCATCACTCTTTTGTCCCCTGCTGTGTTCGCGTCCCGGGCGTCCGGCGGCGGGGGCCGGTGAGCTACCGTCCTTTCCTCTAAACATAGGGATCGCGTACTGCGATTACGTCGGCGTTTCTGTTGGCTGGTGGTTTACTGGCTTGTACTCGGAACACGATCTAGGCCGTGTTTAGTTTCCGAAAAGATTTTGGTGAAAAGATTTCGGATTTAGATTTTACCAATTTAGGAGTAGTAAATGTAGACGAAAAGGGTGGAAAGTTATATGAATATGTTGGAAATCTCGAGACGAATCTAACGATGGTAATTAGAGGGTAATTAATCCATAATTAGCGGATGGTTACTGTAGCATCACTGTTGCAAATCATGGATTAAGTAGGCTCGTTAGATTCGTCTCGCGATTTACAGGCTATCCATATAACTTTTCACCTTTTTCGTATACGTTTAATACTCCATGCATCTAAGATTCTCCTTTGATGTGATGGGTGAAAAGATTTCGGGTGGGAACTAAACAAGGCCCTAGTAGAAAAACGACTGTGTGCATGAGTACGGCTGTACGAGGGATACGTACTGAATGATTTGCTGCCATATGGCGCAGCGCATTGTGCACGAGTTACGGGTATAATCGACAAGTCGAGATTGGTGGGTGGTACAAGCGCTGCATAGTAAAAAGCTCCAGTACTGCATTTGGAGTTTGCAGCGGAAGGGATGGTATAATGTGAGCTCCAATTTTTCTTTAAAAGGGGTATATACATTGTGACTTCAAAAATGCTTAGCACTTGTCAGCAACGCATTTTTTTCCTAAAAAATAAAAAGGTCGGCAATGTCCTTAAGTCCTTAACAAGGTCAAGGTACCATAAGGCCAGTCTCACTGGTAGTTTTACGGGCACAGTTACCTAGAGTGACACATCATCTAAAACATGTTTGAAAATATGATGAAACATCTCCTCTCAATGCATAGTTTCATCTATTGTTATTCCCTAGGTTATATGCAAGACACAAACTCTCTAGGTAACTATGTAAAAAGAGTTTCATCACCATGAAACTCATTTCTCCTCTCTCTTCATTAATACACTGCCACATCATCAAAATTGCTGACATGACAGGCTAGTTAATGCTCATGAAACTCCCATTAAGACTGGCCTAAGGTGCACTTGTTGGTTCAAAAACATTACGCCCATTTGTCAAAGGAATGGGAACCAATCTACACATGACAAGTGTTGCGGATCCAGAAGAGTGCGAATGATGAGGCTAGATTGTCAAACGGGGCTGGCGTAAGGCGCCTCTAATGACTAATGATCGCACTGTAATAGATAAAACTTTCAATAGTGTAGCTTTTAGCACATATCTTATAATGTGAATGACCTCACACGTCATTCTCATATAATCTCGAAGTGCGTGTATAAGGCTATTTTTTGATCCAGGGATAACTCTTATATCTCTTCTATTAAAACTAGCAGAAGGGCACATGTTTTAAATTTTTTACTAAAATAGAGGTGTAGTTAATATGGACTCTTTAGATTAATCTAAAGCGTTCGAACATCATAAAATCCAATGGTATAGGCTCAAAGATGTAAGAGTTTTAAATTATTGATGTAATCAACATGGACTCTTTAGATTAATCTAGAGCGTACGACCATCATAAAATCCGAAGGTGTAGGAGGCGCAAGAGTAAGATTTGATCACCGTCAAAGTCGTTGTCCTTTATAGTATAGATATGAAAAAATATTTTATAAGGTAACTATTGGAGGAGGCTTACGGGTACACGAGACAGTAAAGGATGGTACACCGTTAAGCATATTCTTATAGCATTAATTTTGCACCGTGGCATCAGCCACTCAGAAGATTCAGGAAATAGTATGCGTGTGAGATTCTTTCCTTTTCTTCCATTTCGCACGTTTGTTCTTCTTGAAGCTGACCTAAAACGGTTACGACTGGACACTGTCTAGTGTTCAAACGTACACGGGTTAAACGACCGTGTAGGCAAACAGTGCCTCAACCTGAAAAAAGCAAGAACACGTGTAATTTTAGCTTACGAGTGCTATCATGGCCGTTTTACTATCTCCTATTGCAAGAATCTCGAAGCATAAACCTCCATCCTACTCATCATTTTCTCATACGCTACGAGATATACAATCTTTTGACAACTTTTAGTGAGTGGCCAATAGTTCTAGTGCGTCTTAATAATTTTGTCAAGTTAGTATAACTTTCATCTTTTCTAACAATTTTATAAAATCGCTAATATTGTAATTTCCAACAAATTCACCATTCCTATATAACGGGAATAAGAAATATTCTTGTAGTGGTATAGTATTTTGCAAACACAAAAATCAACGCAACTTCAACCGTGGAGATAGACATTGGTTAGAGGCAATGGAAAGGTTGCAAGGTAACGGCAGCCAAAGATGAAGAAGGCGGCATGGATTTGGTCCGTGGCGGGCAATGAAACGCTTGTTAGGTGCGCGAGGTCATCCTGAAAAGTGCTTCCGTGCTCAAAGCATCAAACACACCAGGCTGAGGCGCCGCGTCTCTACGAAGTGATGGGAAGAGCGGGAATCAAGATAGAGGAGGTGGAAGCACTCCTAGGCATTAGCGGTCCGGCCGTCGGCCGTCAGCTAGCGTTGTTCCTCGTTGCCTGGTCGGAGTCAAAGGAAGGTGACCACCAGCAGGCAAAGATGAAGGCAAAAATCGATTTGGGCCGTGGCGTGCCAACTGACCTCGGCTTTGGGTTAGTGTTATCTCTCGATATGGTCGTGCTTATCGTGCACGCACCGGTGGTGCGCCTATCCTGAGAAGTGCTCCGAGCTCAAAGCATGAAACAGAACTGCCTGCACTACAATTTCACCAGTAGCGAGAGCTAAGCTCCTGATCTGACAACTAACATCGCAACACACGAATACGTACAAAGCTGGAACGAGCACAAGTGCACAACGGCCAATCAATACGGTGCGTGCTCGTTCAAGGCAAAAAGGCAGGACACAGCCACGCACGCAGGGCCAAGCAGCCCCAACAGGAGGCTGTCCACCTGGGAACCCATTGTCGTCGTCACGCCAGCCGAACGCGCCGCGGCCGCCGACGGGATGTCACCGCCGCCGGCGCCGGCGCCGCAGGCGCCCACGCCGACGCCCCGCGGCACGCTCCGGTCGTCGAGGCACAGACCGGAGTTGCCGCTGAGGTCGAGGTTCCCGCCGAGGCGGCGCAGGAACGCGCCGTCGAACGGCACGGCCCCGCCGAGCGCGTTGTTGCTCAGGTTGAGGTGGTACATCCTGCCCAGCCGGCTCAGCGCCGCGGGGATCGGCCCCGTCAGGTTGTTGTCCTGCAGCGACAGCGTCGTCAGGCTCGACAGCTTCCCGAACGCCTCCGGTATCGGGCCCGAGTAGCCGGAGCCGGCAAGCCGGAGCTCCTGGAGCCTGACGAGGCCGCCAAGCTCGGAGGGCAGCGGGCCGCCCATTGGGTTGTTGTCCATGATCAGGTACTGGAGGCTCCGGAGCCCGGAGATGCCAGGAGGGAAACGGCCAGCCAGACCGTTGTTGCTGAGCGCCAGGAATGTGAGCGAGGTCAGGTTGGCGACGGTGTCCGGGATGCTGCCGGTGAGGTTGTTGGAGCTGAGGTCCAGCTTCTGCAGCTGCCGCAGCTCGCCGATCCGTCTCGGGATGGCGCCGGACAGCGAGTTGTAGCTCAGGTCCAGGCCGACCAGGCTCTTGAGTTGCCCAATCTGGCTCGGCACGGGCCCGGAGAGCGAGTTGTAGCTGAGGTCGAGGCGCACGAGCGAGGTGAGGTCGCCGATGCCCTGCGGGATCTCGCCACGGACCAGGCCGTTCTGGGAGATGGTGAGCACCTGGAGGGAACGGAGGGTGGCCAGCGCCGGGGGCACCGTGCCGGACAGCGCCGGGTTGGCCCGGATGCTGAGCTGCTGCAGGCCGGAGGCCGAGAGGTTGGCGGGGGGCGGCAGGGCGAGCGCCGTGGCGGCGGACGGGTTGGTGAAGCAGTCGACGAAGAAGAGGGACTGGAGGTGGGGCAGGGAGAACACCTCGGGAGGGAAGGCCGCCGTGTCCTTGCACGTCGGGTTGGGCTCCACGCCGAAGTCCAGCCGCGTGACGTGCATGCGCGCCGCGGCGCCGGCGCCGGCGCCGGCAGGCTTGCACTCGAGCCCCGGCCACGGGGCGCCGCAGGGGTCGGGGCTCTCGGCGCGCCAGTCCCGGTCGGAGGACACGGCCTCCATGACGCGGAACAGCGTCTCCCTCTCGGCTGAGTCCATGGCCGCCGCCGCGGCCATTGGGAGAAGGGACAGCAGCAGGGCAACGGAGGCTGGCACCATGGCGTTCGCGCGTGCGGCTGTGGGGTTTGGGCCTTTGGGGAGCCTCGCCATGAAGGCTGCAGTCGTATAAAACGGGGGGCGCGTGACCCGTGAGGCGGGCGACACGATTGACGGGACGAGAGGGAAAGCGCGCGAGGCACAGGCAGAGGCCTTCGTTCCCGTCGTGCGAACACAGCCCGACACCGCACAGTCATGGGAAGATTTTTTTTAAAAATAATAACATGGTAAGATTTGTAGGGGAGCTAGTAAAAGAGATAAAAAAAAAGCTACGCCATTGACGTGCCCAACAGGAGAGGAGATCCGCACCAGCCACCAGGTAATCTCGGGCGATCTTCCCGCCGGCCATGGAAAATGGTTTGTCTGTGCAGTAGGGGCCTCGGGTCACCGATGCACAGTGCAGATACCAACGCGCACGTCATGATTTCCACGAGGGAACCGCACACATGACACCTTTGGTCCTTGCTACAGTATGCCGAGGCTAGTACGTAGTTTGACTGGTCCAGCAGGTAGTTACGTTACGCCCGTGGCACGAATCATTTCTGGACGGATCGGCTTGGGCCTACACTGGGAGATCGATCAACTGCAAGTGCAAAAGAGGGAGGGGCCCCGTTACCTGAGCTCTCCCATAATTCCACAACCCAAGCGTGTAACCTGCATCGCCTGCATGGCAGCATGTTATCGCTGCCAAGATGTCATTCACAACTTTGGAAAAGGTTATTTTTCCGTAGCGGTAAGTGCGCGCTTGTCTCCAACACAACCCAGACAGACCTGTTTCACTCAGCAGCAGCTCTTTAAACTCATCTATGCAGTATGCAGACTATAAACAAAAACATAAACAGAGTATCAGAAGTCAGTGACAGATACTAAACTGGTTTCTAACCCGAAGCACGGAGGAGCACACCGTCATGGTCAAAGATAACAATAATATACGTAAAGCAAAGGGAGTACTCCAAATGGATGGTGAACGATCCGATCAAGATTCAGACGGAGCAAGTGCGAGCTGAGTCTCACGTCTCACGCCGCCGTTGTAGTAGCACCATACCACAGTAGCATGACGGCTCGAGCCAGTATAAAATAATAATGTACGAATAATAATGTAATAATGTTCGCCACAGTCCTCTGCAGTTGGGCCTCTACCATTAAGTCACTGTCATGTGGGGCCCACAGAGCCTGGGCCCACATGTCAGCGACCCAACAGCAGAGGGACCAACTGCAGACGATCTCGTTCGCCGCGAGGCCCCCCAAAGCGAACCCAATCCAGGTGTGGGTCGGGACTACACAACCCATTCGATGTGACCAAAGGTGTCTGACTCAAGTGGCGCCCGATGGCAAGGGTGCAGCAAGCAGCAGGCTGAGAAGACCGATCAATACCCAGATTCTCTACAAAAGCAGGAAGCACCATGTGATGCTTGGCAGGACGATGGAGCTAGCTACCTGCAACTGCGTCACCACGCGACGCACCATGTCGCATCATTAAATAGAGTCTTCAAATGAAGGGAACCACTGTTTAACTGTTTAGAGATTGTAGCGCTAGTAATCAACACATCTATTACCTGACAAGAGTACTGAGTTCCTGCCTCCTCAACAAACGATCGGCCCGTGGGGCAAGTTTCACATCACAAATGATTCAAAGCTGCTACTAACAGCACAGGCAGAAAAACTTCTCAATGAACCAGAAGGAAACACAATTTTGCATTTTTCACAGTAGGTAAAATAGCTACTAACAAAGAAGAACCTTGAGAAAGTCAGGATGACCCCAATATGAATCTATGATTGCACTTCAGATGGGTAAAATACAGTGGCTACTACACAAGTATAAATAAATTTCAAGAGCAGAGGCACAGCTAAAGTCAAAAAAGAAAAAGAAAAAGAAAAATCAAGAGCTCCAACTCACGAGCAACTGCTGCATTAGAACAGCCAATATGGCACCAATGGAAATATTCAGTACATTGACAATATCGTTATTCAGCTGCATAGAACAATATGTGCCATTAGTTTCAAGATAAAATTTTCCATGAAATACACAAACCTAAGTATGGTATACCGGGAATAGGAAACAGCGAGGTTCAGGATAATAGCCTGTGCCACTGTGGTTCATGCAACACAAAATTTCATTCAGAAGAAAAAACTCAAATGATGTCACATGTTAGAGTTGATCATTGTGAACAGAATCTTCCATGTAGCTACTAGAACATACAATTGGGAAAACAAAATCGACATCTGGAATTTTGCGCAATCTATACATGACATATCCTATTAATAGTTGCCACTTGCCACGCCTAAAAACAGAGATCGAGAGTGCCATAAGAGCTAATGTATTTCTCCAACTGCCAATTAGGTGCAGGCATGCAGCAGTTCTACTAACATTCAAAAGTTATACAAAAACCAGCAGATGAGAATATACAATGGACTTTGCATTATGCCATGATAATATTGGATTATACCAAAACAATCTAGGATTATATAATAGGTTGCATTAAGATACATGCTGAGAATGTTCTCAACTCATTTTTGTTGAAACTGATCTAGGATTAAACAATCAAGAAGCAAATAAGGTGGTTGTCCATAGGTTAGCAGATGCAACTATGGCATGTATGAATGATTCTCCTCTTTTGATTCTTTAATAGATCAACAACACTTCATGGAAGCTAATTTGGTGATGCAAACAACATACAGTTAGCATTTCAAAATATATATGGATCAACTGGAAAATTCAAACAAGCTTTGTAGATGAAGAATCAGTATTTAGTCAGGTAAAAGTGCAAACTCAGACTCACCCATTCAAAACCTTCTTTATCTTGTAATGTCGCCCCAATATAACTCTCACCATAATTTGCAACCTGGGAAGCAAGGAGGCACACTGCCACTTGCAATACATCCACCTGCACCACAATGCAGAATTCTATCTTCAGCAATCAGGCATTTCCCCTTTTCATTTTAGGGGAATTGGAAAGAGTCAAACATTGTAAATTTTGAGCAACAATGAGTCAAATTCAACGCATGTTTAGATACCTAAACTTTCATCATCGATACTTTAGAATCCTAACATGCCCTATAAAAATAAATTGAGGGAGTATCAATATTATAGTCCAGTATTTGAAGTATAAAAATCGTTTAGAACTGTAGCTTCCATATAGAAATTGTAAATCTAAATGCGATGTGCAAGTTACAGCTCAGAAAAAAAACATTATGTGATTCCATATTATTTGACCCAGATTGACTATCAGACTACAGAAATATTGGCATACTAAAGACAAGAAATATGCAAGCTCAATTGTAGTTAAACAATTGAGAATGCTTTTGATGGTGCCAAAATTCAAACAAGAACATGTACCTGCCCAAGAAGATAAGCAACACTTGCGAGAAACACAGATGCTAGAATTCCAGCAAGAGTACCCTCAACACTAATTGCACCTTCTGTACCTCTTGGAACAACCTTAAATGTTGTCACCAGGTACCTATTCTACAAAAGAACAAAGATTTGAGCACTCAGTAGGGCATCTATTATGACTCCGTATTGACTTACATTCTACAAAAGAATGTAAAGTCTACAGGAGGAGAAATTACATGATGTGTGACGAAAGCTAAACTTACGTTGTTCTTCCAAAAGCCTTCCCTATTTCACTGGAAACTGTATCACTTAGTTTAGTACAGAAACTGGCAACAAAGCCAAGTCTCCAGAGCTGAGAGAATGCTGTACCACCTACATGATATATTGACAGTAAAGCACAAACACAACCAGCAGCGCTAGAACCAATAACACTTCCAGGCCCTCTCCTGCCTCCTCTTTTCTCAGCCACTCCCTGAGCTTCCTTCTGTTTTATCTTCAGCTTGGTTACCGCTGTGCCCTATTTATCAAATGCAAAATGAACAAAATTGACCGATAGCCTAAAAAGATCAAAACAACAGATATAGCATCAGAAAAGGCAAATTAGCTGGCTTTGTCATCTAGGGAGACCAATCTAAGTCATGCAAAATGATAGAATGATGTCAAAAAACCATGGACTACACACAACATGAAACTACGATGAGGTGGTAAATATGAACAACCAGGAGCAACTACATCGATACCCACACAAAACTTGCTCATTTTTGTTCCACAGTGAAAAGCAAGAGGAAAAGCCTCCACGCCTCCAGTTTTTAATATTGGTAAATCAAAGCTACTATGCCTTAAGCATTGCAAAATAGTATGCACAAGTGCAAGTTTTACGTGCTTTTGTTTTCATTTTAAGGGGTAAAATCTACGGTGTAAGTGCTGCTTGTGAGGAACTACTCTCGATATTTCTTGAATAGTTCTTGGGAGCAAAATGCACCCCGGTCCATTTGCATTGCAGCAGGGAATAAGGTTTG